>JAIPRM010003081.1:0-24371 GCA_025469315.1 Stegophylla sp. TES_Ste_2020 | reverse complement strand
TTTTTTTTTTCTTATATTATTAATTTCCTTTGTTCAGAATCGTTTTACTGAAGATATGATTTATCGTTTCTTTAAAATTTAATACGCCCGTCAAGAGAATACCACCCGTCGTGCGAAGTACACCCATCGTGCGAAGTATGTCCGGCTTTTTTGATAGTGTATTTTATGAATACCGCTGAATACTGGAAAAACTCTTGGCTATAAAAATACTAAATTCTCCAAGGAAAAGAACATGCTATTGTTCTAATGAACATATTATAAAGTTTTGGGTAACACTCAAGAAATTACTTTTAATCATCTCTAAATCTATAATAAGGAGGTTAAATTAAACATTTGATGAATATAATATAATATAATTTCCAAAGATAACGTAATACCAAAAATGCTTGATTTTAAAAAGTAGACCCTACTACAAAACAAATGGTTTAAAAAACAAAAATATAATTAAGATTTAAGTATGACAAGTTTTATTGCTCATATTTTAGGTATGCACCAAAATGAATGTCATATACATTAATTCAACATTGGGTAATACAAAAGCTTAAAGAATTATCTAAGCGTATAAAAATGAAAAGATCTAATAAATCAATAAATTATATATATATAATTTAAAAACAATATAAAATGTTAATGGAATATAACGAACAATAAATAAAACATGAAACAAAATTACTTACTCTATAGTATTGTGAACAGAGTGCAGGCAATTTTAAAAGATCAATGGTCATAAGTGGCAATATAACTTGAAGGCCATAGACACAAACATCCCCAGCAGTTTTTCCAGTAGAAACTCTTCCTTTTTTTTTACATTTTAAAATTAATATTATTGAATTAAAAATTTTTACTAATTAAGTCGAACAATTTTGTTCACATTTATTCCTTACCATCAGAGCTGAGATCTAACACTTCTTTAGACATAACATGTGTTAAAAGCTCTAAAAATAAATAAAGATCTTGATAACATTGATCTTCAGCATCAGAATCCAAAGAAACCCGATTTAAATTATAGCGACCATACATGTTCACCATTTGATAACAAGACATGTAAAACTTATCACTTTCTTCCTATAAAAAATATATACATATATATATAAGTACACTGTATAGAATAAATATAAATTCTATGTAAATATTATATACTAGACATATATTATATAATCTGTATACCAAATTTTTAATGTTCAACATTTTTTTTTTTTTTATAACAAAGACAATTTAAATTTGGACACGTTTCTAATCTTCATTTAGTTAACATACACCAGAAGTGGCTAAAATATACCTCTAGGCCCTTTTTTATGCTGCTTGCATTATACTTGTTTTAAGAGAAAATCTATTTAACTGTGAGGCTTACAATGCGCTTAAACTAGCTCACTGTTAATAAACATTTAATTCAATAACAATCAAATTAATTCCATACTATTAAAGAAGCTTATTTCTAGTATTTTTTTATGAATTTTTCAAACCTCTTTATTTATTTTAAAAATCATAGCTTTAAACTTAGCAGATTAATTTTAAAAATCAATAAATAATTAATTAATTTTCTCTTATAAATAATACAATAAAAATATATATTTTATACTCACCACTCCCAGGAAACACAACATTTTCTTTGAAAATTCAACAAAAAGTTGAATAATCAAATGAACAATAGTTTGATAATTATGATATAGTCCAATTAAAGAAGAAAAATCATTTAGCGTTGGATGTAAAATAGCAAATATAGTAGGTGTGGTATTTATAACTGCTCCACTAGCCAAACCAATGCATTTATGGAGAATATCCATAATTTCTAATCTTGCGTTATCGTCATTATATATTTTTTTGAAATTTTCATCAGTGATTATCTGCTTAAACTTGTTTAATGTTGGACTAATTACCTAGATAAGCATAATTAAAATATCAGATAAAATTACCATGGTAACAAAAATATTGTAATAGAAAACATTATTTTATTTTAAAGAAATTAAAATTGTTGATACAAAATTGTTTTCAATAAGTCACAAAAATAATGAATTCTATATATTATCTAATCATAGTAAAAAAAATAAAAACAAATTTAAGTTTATATACTAGCTAAGGAAGTTTTTATCTGTTTAAATTATTCAATAAATTCTTTATTTAATTACTCTTTAGAAACTTTCAGATTTTTTTTTACAAAATAATGTTATTGAAATATGTGAAGTTGCTAAGTCAAAAAGTAAATTCTAAAAAAGTAGTACAAATATGTTTTTGTTCACATAATAACTTAATAAGCAAATGTTTAAAAATCTACTTTCATATTAAATTATTAAATTAATGAAAATGCATAAGTAATTCATGATGTTAGGTGATACTTGATTGAAACATTGTATTAAAAACAAAATCATAAAATATTAATCAATACTTAGGGATACCCATAAATGACTAAAAAATGTTAAGTTTCAGTTAATTCATATTTACATTTATTGCAACAATAAGGCAAAAAACTTAAATTAATTAGTTTTATCATTTAAGCTGAAATAAGTTCTACTCACACGTAACCAATACTCATTTTGTTTATCAGCTCCAACAAAAGCGTCTGCTGATAAAGAAAATGCTTTGAACAATCCTTCTATTACTTCTGGAACTAACTTGCCTGCATGAACATTTTCTTGCAATTCAAATAACTTCCTAAACCCTTCACAGTTAATAACGATTTCTGCTCTAAAGTAAATAAAATACATAATTTAACAACCAATTTTATATGTGACACAAAACACAACATTTCAATACTTCAAAAATTATTTAAACTTCATAGGTATGTTAAATTTTTATCACTTATTTCAAGTACAATTAAAGACTTAAAATTAATGATGTGATAAAAAAAAATTGCTGATTTTTAGTTATTTTTACTTTGGTAATTCACAGTGCTTGAGCAGATACTACACACACAGTCTAAGACATTTTCGTTTCTTTAAAATTCCACAAACCCACCAAGAGTATCTGACCCAAAGAGCGAAGAATATCCATGGTGCGAAGTATGTCCGGCTTTCTTGCCTTTAGTTTGTTTTACTTTACATTACTTTTTATTATTTAAATCAAGATCAAACAACGTAAGATATTAGTAATTCAAATGGGTGAAAAATAATATTACGTATTTTACACTTTTATTAATAAATAAATCAAATATAAAAATAATAAACTTACTTGTGCCTAATATCTACCAAAGACAATAACAATCCAATTGTATCTTGAACAAGACTTACATCAGCGTACAGGGGTGATCTAATGTTATACTCAACTTTATTAAGCAAGTAATTTAAAACCCAGTTAGCAGCTTCAGTGTGTTGGCCAAATGCTCGTAGCAATGTCATACTTAGCTAAAAGTTATTATTTTCTAATAATATATTTTTTTAAATATCAAATATTGCATAACCATTATTTACATCGTTGTAATAGGACTCATTTGGCATCAAGTAGGCTTGAGAAAACTCACGTAAGAACCATACTACAGTACCGCTTAATAATGGACTACAAATATCTCCCATTTTAGCTTCTACTAATTTTGTTTCTAATTCACACAAATGGAATACAATAGATACCAATCTACAAATACAGTTAATTAATCAATAAAATAATATTAAATACTAATAATCAATTTACTTTATAACATCATCCACTGCTTCTTCTGACCCAGGTGTGTCAATTACTAACATTTTATTGCTAAGAAATTTCAAAGTTAAATCTATATTGATTTTTTTACTCTGCTCAATACTATAACGCATGATTTCATAAGGAACCATATTGGGTTCACCCTCACTATCTACTGTAAGTACATGTCCTGTAGAAAGAATATTTATTATTTATAAATAAAGTAATTGTAAATTATTAGTAAAATTTATCGTCAGATTAGTACCAGCTATAAGAAGCAACCAGTGAATATCTTCATGAATTGTATCCAATTTTTGACAAAAATTATCTGCTCCCTGCATATTTCCACTTTTGTGTAAATATCCAATCACTGATCGCATTTCTTTTATTTTACTCTCTATTAAATTTACTAAAAGAGGTAAAGTATGTTCGGGAATCTAGTGTATTAAAAACAAATAAATAACATGAAACCCATAAATTATATTTTATTTATAGTGTTTTATTTATTTATTGGTGTATAAGGTTCTAAATTAAAATAAAATAGTACAAAAAACTATTCTAATACCTTGTGTTATAACATGGTCTATTTTAAGAAAATATTTACATGATAGATAAGGCAATAACATTATTATCTAATATCTATGGTACTTACTAGTCTACCAAATATTCCTATATACTGAAGTTGTTCTTTATTTGCAACTCGATCATCTTCATTTTCATTACACTCAATTTCCTGTGAAGATTTTGCACTATCTGGTAGTACAATATGGGAATTTATATAGGTATTAAAAATTTGAATGGACGCACTTTCACATACATCTCCAGGAAAATTTTGATTACTATTTGCAATAATAGATACCCATGGGCGTAATATATTATTGAACGCTTCTAAAAACATTTGATCATCTCGACAATACTAAAAGATAAAATAATTAAATAATTTTTATTACTTTTAATAAAACTATAACTTACAATTTCCTCAAGAGCAGCACCTTTACAAAATTTACAAGTAAGACGAGTTATATTTTCCAAAAATGATTTAACAAGATCCGGGGGAAATTGACTGAAACTTGCAGGAGTACATCCACTTATTATTCTCTTTACAATAACGGAAATTCCAATTGCCTCATGATCTAAGATTTCAACCCTATAATAAATAAATACATGATTAAATAGAGAAATTTAAATGAATAACATAACAAATAAACATTTACTTACGTAGACACAAGTTTTATAAAATTCTCTAAATAATTTTTCATGTATATTATTCTGTCATTCGTATCAGTCGTCCATATATTACCATTAATTGAAGATAGTTGCACAAGACAATTTAAACAATAATGTGAAAACTGGGGGTTATCTCTTACCATCCAATAAATCTGAAAATTTAATTAATATAAATATAAGATGTATTCTTTTATACTGATATACATGATTAACTATTAAGTATATTACGTGAAAATATAAATCAATAGTACTAGGATTGGTAATTATCTCTTTCCATTCTGATCCAAGCTTCAATATAGGGTTACTTTCAGAATTATATATTCCCTCAAACATTCCAATCAAATATTTAGGCAGTATGTTTTAGTTAAAGAATATTACATAAATAAAAATAATAAGTTTACTTACTTAAATTTAAGATTCTGAGTAAAATTAATTTAATAACTTACAAGAATCACTTCCAATATAAATATTAACAAAAATGGTATAACTATTAATATTATTACAGATAATAAACATCAAAAAAATTATGGTTTCCAAGCCTTTTTTTTTTCAAGTTTTGAGTAAATTTTTCAAAAAAATAAAAAATTGAAGATTTATGAGAAATTCAAAAAAATGAACTCTCTAAAGTACCAACTAGAGGCAAATCCGGTTTCAAAAAGTTGCTAATCAAAACTCTTGGACAAGTATATCTACACAAAAGTGTTTACAGAAAAAAAAAAGCATCATTTTAAAAACACTAGCTTCTTCACTTCGTTCAGAATCTAAAATGTCCAATATTTTACTTCACATTTTCAAAATTTTCTTGCGACGAAATATATCTCATATATTGTGTAACTACATTAAAATTTTCATAAAGTTTGGATTAAAAAATGATAGTTTCCAAGTCTTTTTTGTCAAATTTTGGGTAGTGTTTCCCAAATTTTTAGAAAATGATTGACAATTTTGTAAAATGAACTCTTGAAAGTACCATTTAGAAGCCGATTTGGTTTTAAAAAATTACAGGTCGAAACTTTTGAACAAGTATATCTATACAAAAGGGTTTACAGAAGAAGAAATAAAAAATAAACATCACTGTAAAATTACTAGCTTCTTTGCTTCGCTCAGAATCTAAAATATTTTAGGTAAAATATTATTTATATAACAAGTACAGTTTAAAATTATCAATAAAAGAATATAAACAATAAATCTAATGAAAATAAAAGTAAAAAAGGATATTATTAGCGGAAATAAAACCCCATACTAAAACAGATTCACATATATTCAATAAATGTTTTAGAACTGTCAGCACATCAGGTGATAATGGTTGAGGCAGTTTTTGAATTTCATTCAATGCATTTGTACTGAATACAAATATTCGTCTTAAATCTGTTGCCTGAATATCAAAAAATTAAAATATTATCAAAAATAAAGGCTATAAAATAAAAACTTACTAATATTTTAAATAATAACAATCAGTTTAATCAGACAGATAATTTTACCTCAAATTCCTTTTTTGCTGCATAATGAGATTCCCAAGTTAGACCAACATCAGTAGATTTGACAGTAGTAGAATACTCTTGCATTAATGACAAAACTATAGAGCAACCTAAAATTTGCTGTAATTAAAATGTAAATATAAATTAAGTCTATATTTGATAAAAAAAAAAAAAAAGAAAAGTAAAGTAAAGTGAAGTAAGATATAGACACAAAGCTGAACATACTTCGCACCACGAATATTCTTTGTTCTTTGGGTCAGATACTCTTGGTGTACGAGTAGAATTTTAAAGAAACGATGAATCATTTCTTCAATAATACGATTCTGAATGAAGGAAATTAATAATAAAAAGAACAATAATAGTCATAATTTTCAACACACCCACCTAACCTGAAGAGTGAAGAATATCTGTGGTTCGAAGTATGTCTGGCTTTTGTGTCTACACCTTACTTTACTTTTCTTTTTTTTATCTAATAAATAAAGAAAAGAAAAAAAAATGAGAAAAATGCCTAAATTTTAGATTCTGAACAAAGTGAAGAAGCCTATGTATTTACAATGATTTTATTTTTTTTCCTATGTAAACACTTTTTGTATAGAAATACTTGTCCAAAAGTTTCAATCAGTGACTCTATAAATCCAAAATTCTCTAAAACCATTTGAAGTTAAAATTTTGACGAAATTCATTAGTTTTACCTAAAATTACATGCATGTACGTACATCCAGTTTCAAAAAGTAACTGATCGAAACTTTTGGACAAGTGCATCTATACGAAAAAGTGTATACAGAAAAAAAATAATAAACATCATTGTCAAAATACTAGCTTCTTCACTAGTTTCAGAATATAAAATAGTTACTAAACTATATGCTATATGAATTTGTTATTTAACAACCTTTTTTAAATCGCTTCTGAAAATCAAATTTTCTACTTCATCTAAAATACTACTTCTTTCTTGACCGCCATCTTCAACACTTCCTCTTTTAATCACGATTGCAATTACCTAATAAATGTAATAGAAATTATATATATATATATATAAAACTATAAAATATAGATACAAAAGGCCAATAAATATAACTATATAACATATTTATATTTATATATGAACAAAGTACTTATGTAATAAGTAATAAAATAAAAAGCCACATTGTACGTCAGATTTTGCCTCAATACTTTATGTACATTACAATACTTAAAATATAATATTGCTTTGTAAATGTAAATAAAAATTACATGTAATATTGATCAGTTTGACTCAAATAAAATTGTATAAATAAGTAACTTTAATTACCTGCAGAATACGTTCTCTAACAAAAGGGGCAATGTTACGATCACTCATAATGAATTGAAATAAATATTGTCTCAGCTCATTTTTTTGATTCTGAGAGAGCAAAGTCCAATCTCGAATGAGTGCATCTCTTAAGGTACCCACAGTTTCAAATAAAACGAAGTCTATTTTACTGCAATCTAAAAATAAGTATACACTAATATAGTTAGCATTTTAACAAATTTTATGACAATGATTTTGTAAAAATAAAATATGAATATATTATAAAACACTTAATTTATTTGCAAGTTTTTTTATATAATAAATCATATTGAATTCAAATATAAAATATACATTTATTTAAAAACAAATGTAAAATAATAAAATTTCTTTCACAGATACCAGCAATTTATTTCTAATGCCTACAAAAGTTTAACAACTATAATATCAAAATTCAAATTATTTCAAAGTTACCAAGAATGTATCGACATATTGAATAAGGCATGTTGGTTTTGCGAAAACTCATAAAAACTGATTCAGCGGCACATCGCTGGTCATTCGTCACAAGTGAAGGAGATGCCTAGCAAATTTTAGCAAATAAAATATTATTTTTATAACACCGTATTTAAAACAGACAAAAACAATAGATAAATTTCAAGCACAACTTACGAGCATTATTCCTGCAGCACTTTCGAGTTCTTGCAATATCTGTTGAGCTTGCTCCATTTTTAGGTCCTTTAGTATAACGCTCGGACATTAAATTAAACTAGTTGAAAGATTTTAACAACAATATTTCCAATGAATAGCATGAGTATAAATGTAAGTATTAAAATATTACAATCCGTTGGAACTTTAGTATAATAACAATTATACACTTTTTAAATAAATAACTGTTATCACCTTATCAAAAGATAAAACGCGAACAAAATAATAATCCGGTTCTACAGGTCACGCTTTAACCATAAACCAGCCCTTGGAAATTAACTATTTATTCCGGGGTTTGAATTTTTAAATCCATAAATTAGATACCTACAATTCAGAACCACAGAATACTTAAATCTAGGGCTCGGAAATTATTGCAGAAAAAATACTCAAAATTGCACTTAAAATTACTATTATACTATTTCTTTTGTCTTATTTTTCACAAACCTGTGAATAATTCTGTCAAATTTATTTAATTTAGATTCTGAGCGATAGCGAGGAATGTATTGGTTTAACAAATCTGTGTTTTATTATATTTTTTTTTTTTGGATGTATATCATCACGATTTCGGGTAGAAATACTGGTCCAAAAGTTTCGATAATAATAATTCTTAGATCGGAAATGTCTAGTTGGTACTTTTAGGAGGTCATTTTTCCAAATTCTCAATACCTATTCTAAGCGCATGCTTAAACTACCCAAAAATTGACAAAAAACGGCATAACCCGAATTTTCGTAAATTCCAAAATAATGATGATAAAAAGTCAAAACTTTTATTAACTGCTAAAAATAGTCACGCAAATACCTCACAAAATTTTCAAAGACATTTGACATTATTTTGATGTAAGTACGGCACTTTGAAAATTTCTTGGTTTTTTGTATGTTTTTAATTCAAAAAACTTTTGATGAATGGATATTAAGAGCTGAAAATGTAATACAAACATATTTATATGTTTTTCTAACGGTATTGGGAAAATCGTTAATCAAGTTTTTGTTTTATAACTGTTTAAAGTTGATATTTTGATAGAAATCATTAGTTTTACTTAAAATTACACACTTCAACGCACATAAAAAATAATTGGTACGAGCAACCTTTATAAAACTTGGTACATAGATAGAGAAAAAAACAAGGCGAATATTTTGTTGTAATAAAATTTTTTACGAACAAATAATTGAAAGTTTTATAAGGTTTTGATTGAAGAAAAATTGGAAAAAGTATTGACAAATATTCTGGGAATATTGAAATAATTATTATCATGAAATCAATTTCAGTTATTTAGTAATAACTTCCAAAATAATAGAGACAGAGACTTGAAATTTTCACTAACTGCTAAAAATTAAGATACACATACTTCATGAAAATTTCAAAAACATTTGATCAATTTTGAAGTAAGTATATCATTTTGAAAATTTCTCATTTTTTGTTAGTTTTTAATTCGTAAAATTTTAATGAATGGATATTAAGAGCTGAAAATTTAATTCAAACATACTCATATGTACAACCAACGGTCCTAAAAATTGTATGTCAATTTTTTTTTTTTATAACCGTTGTAAGTTAGTATTTTGACAGAATTCATTAGTTTTACATAAAATTACACACTTAAACGCACATAAAAATAATTGGTTCAACTGATCTATATGAGACTTGGTACATAAATGAAGAATTACATTGCGAATATTTTGGTACATGAAAATATTTCATGGACGAATAATTAAAAATTTTACAAGGGTTTTTATGGGAAAAAAAATCGAAAAAATTACTAGAAATTCAAAATTTCTGTAAATAGGTATATTTACATATTATTTTTATCAACGCCTCCTGAAATTAAACTCTGGATACGCTCCTGCTACAAATGCAAAGAAGGTCATCACAGATCATTACAACAATTTCGATCTATATTTTCAAACTTTGATTTGTTACATTTTTCAAAGGAGATTTTGTTCATTAATTTGCTGAAATCTTGGTAGATATTCACATGCGTTTGATCAGCCCCCCCCCCCCCATTGGAAACTATGAACAAACTGAGCAGATATTTAGCAAGCAAGTCGCACGAATTCGGAAAGCCTAGTTTCAAAATTCGCACGACCCTCCTTCAACCACAAAAAATGAAATTCATGGGGTAGGGGGAACGTCTCGCCAATTCCCCTCGTTGTAAAAATTAACAAATTAGAAATTTTTTTTTTTTTGCAGATATTTAGCACGCATTTCACACGAATTTGCAAGCCTAGTTTTTAAATTCACAGGACCCTCCTCCACCACAAAAAACAGAATTCATGGGTGTAAGGAATAGCAACACATCTTACCAGTGCTTGTTGTATTTTTATAGTTTTTTAAATTATTAACTTCCTTCTTTCAGAATCGTTTTATTGAAGAAATGATTTATCGTTTCTTTAAAATTCAATACATCCGTCTCAAGAGTATTCCACCGACTTGCGAAGAATACCTCGACGAGCGAAATACACACTTTTTTTTCTGTGTACTTTCAGAGTATTTGGGTTAGAGAAAAAGCTTTAATGAATACATATTGTATTATAAAATTCAAATAAAAATGTAAATCATTGATCACCATATTTGAAAAATATTTTGTGTATATATATATATATATATATATAATAAACATTTATAATTTTGAGATACTAATAATAATAAGAATTGGGATGGTTAACTAGGATGAATAAACATAATCTTTATTTCAAATGCAAGTCATATAATTTTCAAGTTGTTAAAATATTTACATAGACCTAAAGAGTTAAGATACATTTCTAATCTTCAACTACAAAATTAAAAGTGAATATGAAAATACTGACAGGATAAACTACTAAGATTACAAATTCAATAGTAATTTTTTAAAAATATATTTGAAAATATATCACCTGATTTGTACATACACATAGTTTACTAAGTCATCAATAAAATAGATATTGTATAATTTTATTTCATAATTTTTTACAAAAATTAATTTGATATAAAATAGTTGAATAAATAAAAAAACTATTTATTTTATTAATCATTTCATTTCTTATAAATAAACACTTAAAATAAGCGTAATATTTTAACTTAATAAGGAAGTTTATCCTGTACAGTAATTAGATATTTATCTTATTTAATATGTTTATCTGCTACTTACTGATATTTGTGCCTATAAAAGAAAATTAATAATAGATACACAATTACATTGAATAAAAAAAAAAAACTTTTCAAAATGATTTGTCTGAAAAATAAAAAAGGTGAAATAATTATCGTTATAGTTCTTAACGATACATAAAACCGAAAGAACTTGTTCTAAAAATTAAGGAATAACAAATTTATTTCAATGGTGCGCGTCTATTGGGTTCTGTCGCAGTTGGCGGTGGAGGTGGACCACGTTTTTCTAATTCTTCAATATAGGAAATTATTAACTCTGTACGTTCATCAGCTATACTATCCAAAAATAAGTATCGTTTATCTTTGCTTAGTATATCTTCAACCTCTTTCAGATATACTTCATGGTTTTCTTGTAGTTTTGCATTAGATAAATGAGTGATTAATTTGGTTTCCTGAAACAAAAAGCATATAAATAAAAATTTAGAATTCAGCTTATGCTTCGATTAATTTTTACCATTAAAAGATTCTTGAATTCATTTTTAGCAGTAATCACTCTATCTTTTAGGTATTCTCTAAACTCTTTTTCACATTTCTAAAAATAAAAATTAAAACATAAGAAATAATAAATTATAAACATAAAGAATGTAGCATTTACTTACCCTATCACTTGATGAAAATCTCACATATCTTACATCCTCTTTTATTGATTTTCTAATTTCCTTCCAGGAACTATCCAATGTTAGATCACTAATTTCATTCAACATCTCTCTAAATTTTTCCTTCTTTCTTTTGGATAACTCTTCAACATGAACCTTATATAACTTTTCCTTTTCTTCAGAATCTAAAGAATCAGCTAACTCGTACCTGCTGTCTTTTCTCAGTTGCCTTTTAGCTTCTTTCCAAGACATATCATTACTCCTAACCTAAAATAATAATGATTATTTTACTTGGCTACAAAATACATTAAAATATTAAATAACATACCAAATCAGCTAAAAGGGCAGTGAAATGAACAACTGCTTCATCATGTTTATGTTGTTCGCGTTCATTTTCTCTATGTTTCAAATGAACAGCCAATGTGCGTTGTACTTCTTTTTCGCGTTCTTTTAAGCTAGCTTCAATTCGTGCTTCTTTAGAATCTTTGGATTCTTTTATTTCTTCTTTTTGCTTTTCAGGTGATTTGTCGTCTTGCTGTGAATAAATATTTTTAATTAATTTTTAAATTTTATTTTTTTAATTAGATTAATATTTACTTTAGAATCATTTTTAGATGACGATTCCTTTTCTTCCTTATCACGCTTATCTCGTTTATGACTGTGCCTATCCTTTTCTTTGTGCTCTCGTTCTTTTTCCTTTTTTCTTTCATCTTTTAAGATTCTTATATAGTCAATAAAATAATCTTCACGTAACGTACTAGAATCAACCGCTTTATATCTAGAATCATGATCTAATTTCTTTTTTATATCAGGCCACCGAGTATGCCGGTCAATTTCACTGTGTTCCTTTAATAATTCTATAAACTGCTTTCGAGCCTATAAATGTATTGACAGAAAATTTTAATTAAACAAATTATGTGTTAAAAATATATTTATTCCAAACAAATTTGGAATTTAAAATTATCATAAGACACAACATTCAAAATCATATAACACATATTCATTCATATAGTAATCACGACACATATTGTAAACAGTCATCAAAAAAATATAATAAGAACATAAATAAAACATAATTATAACACCATGTATTTAACAAAAAATACATGAACATGGTAAAATAAATATAAATATGAGAAAACAAAATGTGAGAAATTTAAGTTAAAAAAACTATGTGTACCCAGTTATCAATATATTAATTAATTTCAAACATATTAAGTGTTTGGTTTACTTATATTTAAATTTTGATTTCTCATATTCAAAAGCTGAAAATATGATAAATTAAATATTTACATAATTAGTAAACCTGAAAATAAAATAATAGATTACATCAAATTACCTCTAAATACAAAGTAGTCACAGAAATAAGAATTACCAGTTATAATGTTGAATCATTACAACTCTTTTATAAAAATGTATTAATTTTTTTTATAATAGGAATGACAGAACCACTTTCATTGGTAAAAGTAAACTGCCTAATAAACAGGTTACCTACTAACACAGTCATAAAATCAGACTTTATAGTAACATAAAATTAAATTAAAAATAATATTATAATTGAATAGTTTAAGTTAATCATAGTATAAAAGATAATGATTAAATATGAGATTTGATCAGATATAAAGAGAAAAATAATAAATTGAGCACCATACAAATGTAGTCCTACAAAATTTCAAATGCATCATGAATTATTCATCAAAGAAATAAAAATATTGTATTTTAAAATTAGAACATTGGCTTATATAATAAAAAATTAATTCTTAGAAAATATAGATGAAATATTATTTTCTAACTCTGTTACAAGCATTTCTATTTGACAGTACACATCGGTAATACAATAATGTTTAAAAACATCAAAATAAAGTTTAAAAAAAGGTATATTATATTTCTAATAAAATTGAATATGCATATAGAGATCAAATATGTAGTACATAATATTTAGGTACAAATCTGTAAATATAACCCTAAATGTATATTATTTGTTAAAATATTGTATTCGTTACAAAAAATACATTTTAAATTATTCTTCGAAAAACGAAAAATTTCCTACAGAGCTAATGCGGTATTTACTTATAGGTATGTAAATATAAATCAAGTTTAATATATTCATCAGTGTCAATCATACTGTCAAATGTTCTAAATTATACACACCGGAAGACAATAGTACTTCATACATATTTAATTTTTCTTTTTAACAATTATTATTACAGGACATATAATTTCTACAATAACTTTCACCATTTTAAACTTCTTTATGTCTGAAGCAATGATTTCTAAAGAAACCAAATATAAATTAATTTATTACTTAAAGTCAGCCTGATTAATATCAATTAAATTTGTATACTAAAAAAGAGTTTGATATATATTTTTTTAGTGCTAACAATACTTTGATTTCTCTGCAGTCCATTCTTCTTGATCTGCTTGGAGTACCACTTCGAAATCATCAAAACAAGAGATCCAAATTTCCTTAATGGCAAGTAATACAGGATAAACAGTATAGTAAACTAGAGTTATCCGTTTGTATCCAAGTAAAAAAAAAATCCATAAGGTATTACCTCGATTCTGGTGTTTGAATTGTTTGACTGGGTTTGTTTAGCGCCGCCAGGATTGCATTTAACTATCCATCCTCAAGGTATTATGTTACAAGATGATCCAACTATTGGCAGTGGTGATTGAAGTAAAATCAAGTATACTTAAGATTCATACAAATACACATATACATTTAAGGCATTCACATATTAATTTTTTAGACATCTACATTCAAATTTCATTCATAAATACAAACAAATACAAAGTCTCATTTTAAAAAATGTAAACTTTTGTTTATGGTTTTAATTATACCATTCCAGTGATATCTATTTTAAAATAGAATACTACATTCATATTAGTTATAAATATTAGTTACATTATATTATGGTGGCAGATAAATTAAGCCCATTTTTATTTAACAACAAATTTTTTAATTTAATTATTAAATATTTATATAAATATATAATATTGATATAATTTTTAAATATTTGGAATATTCATACAAATTTTTTAAGACTGACACTGCAATTTAAAAATAAAAAATGTAAGCCAAGATCTATAGATAATAAAAAAATCTATAATATATAATTTGATTGGAATTTTTTACCTTTCTGTTTTATAATGAAGTTTAAATGGGTCCAACCATAATATAAAGATTATGTTTAGTGAATTACTATAAAAAATTTCTAAAATAAGTAATTTCAATAACATAGAACTTACTAGACAAATATATCATATTTTGAAAATACAGTAAAAATAAATTAAATTAAAAACAATTACTTTTCTATTATTGAGTTGTTGTATGCTATCTTTGAAAAAATATTAAATTTACTATTTTGTTTAAAAAGTATATACTTATTTTAATTTCATTAATTATTAAAATGAGATACATTTGATTGTAAAAAAATATTTACATTTTACGAAAAAAATACAAGAGATCATAATTAATTGTGTTTCTATAAGTAAAACTAAAATAGTAGTCAATAGTCAAAAATATACGAACTTAATTTAATTTATTTTAAGATTAGAGTTATATATAAATATAACATTAATTCAATGATGAATTAATAATATATTTCACATAAATTACCTAAAATTATTTAATGAAATATTTTTACCATACACAGAATAATAATTATTCAACTTGCACACCTAAAACCCCATAAATATAAATATATATACATATATATATTACATTAAAATAGTTATTAAAAAATGAGCTCTTTAAAAATATACCTGAAATATAAGTTGATATTATGTAAGAACAAATAAGTTATAATATTGACAAAAGATAAAAAAATAAAAAATAAATAAAAAAATGAAAAGAACAATCATAAATAAGTTTTTAAATTTCCATATAAGACAAGGTGATTTTATGAAAATAATTTAGATACAAACTTATGTAGGTAATCAAAAATTAAATTTTGTCAATATTAATATAACATTTGTAAATTATTAACACCTGAAAATAATTAATTAGAAGTTTCTTATTTTAACAGCATTAGTACATAAAATGTTTTCAATATTTCTACAGTTTAACTAAAATAGTTATACAATATTTGTGTTTGAACAATTATAATTTTTTATTTTTTTATATTTCAAATGAGGTAAATTAATATTCAAAAAATAAATTACAGTAGACATATTTTCAATTTAATCGAAATTGAACAAACACAAATAGCTATAGATTAAAGTAATCAATAAATGATTTTTAATTTACACAAATAAAATAAAATTGGTAACTGACCTGTTCACGACGCAACGCTTTTTCTTCCTTTTCCTGCTTTCTTAATTCTACCATATATTCATTAAATAATCCTTCTCTTTCACGTGATTTTTCAATATTTTTATACCTTTCATCCTTAGAGTTTTTGGAACTGAATTCACTAAATGATGTCCTATGATAAAGATAAAGACGATAAAGACATAAAATTATAAGTTTTTATTTTTATTTTTCAGCTTACTTTGTCGTTAGATTTGCTTCTTCCATAAGTTGTCTAAATGCTTCACGTCGCATTTTCATTTTGTTGCGTTTTTCTTGTCGTTCTTCGTCTGCTCGTTCTTTTACATACTTCTCAAATACTTGTTTTCTTTCTTTGGATGTTAATAACAAATAACGAGGATCAAATACAATTTTGTGTAATTCTTTTTCCCATGTACTAAATGCAGACACCTATAATACATTTATATTATTATAATACTAGCAAAATAAAATATTTTTTTATTTATAATAATACAATATTAAAATTATATAAAATAATGTACTTCTTTCTCAGATAACATTTCTCGAAATTGTGTTATTCGCGTCTCTAAAGGCACAACTGCTCGTTCTCTAGCTGCTCTTAATTCTGCTTCCATGGCTGAATCTTTCATTAAGTTTACCTTTGATTCCACATCATTTTTGGTATTATTTGCACTTTCTTGTGAATTTTTGTCTAAGAAAAAATCATATTTTAACTTGACATATTTTACTTTTATTTTCAATAAAATTACCATTATCGGATTTAGTTTTTTTAGAGGGTGAGTGCCCTTCAGCATTTTTCAAAGCTTGAACTACTTCAGGAGGATTAGATACCATTTTATCAACATCAGCTCTTCCTTTTAAATCATCTGGTTTTTCCCATACAGATGTTCTAGTAGAAGGTTTAAAGAAAAATACTCGACCATCCCCAGTCCAAACTACACACCTATAAATTTACATATAATTTAAAATCAAGTCTATAAATATACAATTCATTTTTATTTTAACAACTCACTTAAAAATTATATGAATAGATTAATTAAACATTCTAAACATAGTTGTTAAATTTATATTTTGTGTTTAAGTGTAACAATATTGAAAAGCCTCATTTATAAAAAAAAACATGAAACCAAAAAAGGCCAAATGTGTAAAAAAAAAAAAAGGTAAGTAAAATAAAGTAAAGTACATTAATGTAAAATAATGTAAAGCAAAAATAAGTAAATTACAGTATATAAACCAGAAAGCGGACATATATCCTATTTTCTATTTCATTTACTTATGTACAGCTTCCTTACTTATTAATGGATAATAATTATTGATATGAATTTATAAATGACAAATATCAATTTTTATCAGTGATATATTTTGTGAAATGAATTATTTGAAATAAAATTTGCGAATTCATTTTTTTTTTTCGTGTTTATTTATCATGTTTAATGTCAAAACATTTTTTAACAAAATTAAATGTATACTACAATTCAACATAATATAAATAAACTTACCATGGAGTGCCTTCAACAGGTGTGCTAGATACAGGTCTAGTTTTATCTTGAACTTTAAGTTTTTCTAATGCTTTTGGTTTTTCATCAATTTTGGCCTTTTTATTGGCTTCCTGAAGTTCTTCATCTTTTCTTTTAAATGAACCAATATCTGGATTAGAACCATTCATTAATTTAGATGGGAAACCCATGTCCATTTGGGTATCTAACTTCTGTTCCATTTTTTGTTCTTGTTCTTTTCTTAACTGTGCAGCAGCAACTTCTCTCGCAGCTAAAATATATATATTTATATATTTCTTACTCAATATAAAATATGTACTATTTAATTTACCATCTAAATTTCTAAGTGCTTCTGGTTTTTCCCATACAGACTCAGAAGTTTTTGAGCTATAATAATATAGTCGACCATCAGGTGAACGATGTTCTGTCCACTCAGCAGCACTATTTATAATTGCTGGATCAATCTAATGATAAAAATTGTTAAAAATAAAAATTTCATCAAGTAACAATATATAGCAACTTACTTTATTGTTAAGTTCCATTCCAGGCATCATCATAGGTGGAGGTACAAATCCTTGGGGCATCATACCCCATGGAGCTTGTGGAAATCCTGGAGGTGGCATACCAAATGGTGGTGGTCCACCAAATGGTGGAAAATTAGGCGGAGGCATCATAGTATTAGGAGGCATCATACCAGGAGGAGGACCCATCATTGGGGGCATCATTTGCCCAGGAATTCCACCTAAAGGAGGAACTCCAACACTTGGCTGATGCATTAAAGTGGCTGGATCATTACCTAATTTTAAGAAAATTACATAAATGTTTAATCTAATTTAGTATTGTAATTACCCTGTGATTTATCTTCACCATTTTTCATTTCAACATCATTAGGTAGTTGCTCACATTCATTAGGTTTCATATAGTTATTAGCATTTGGATTTCCAAGATGTTCAACCTGAGAAAAACCTGATTAGTACAGAAAATTGTTAAAGAATATTCTTTAAAAGTACCTGTTCCTGTGATATAACAGTAATATTGGGCCCTGAAGGTTTATCCCATGTAGTCTCACGAGTTCTAGCATTATAATAATATGGCTTTCCATCACCAGCTTTAGTTTCAATCCAAACTTCTCCAGATATTATTGGAGGTGGTCCTGGTGGTACTCCACCACTTGGTGGCATTACAGGTGGCATCTATATAAATATAAAATAAATAAAGGCACTTTCCCACAATGAGACTTACTGTAATACATGTGTTTTATAAAAATACTATCAATGATTGCTATATCTTATAAAGAAATTCTTTATTGATTATTTAAAATTTAATACACCCGCCAAGTCTCATCCAAAGAGTGAAGAATACCGCAAGTGTAAAACAGGCTGCTTTTTTTAAAGTCTATTCTTAATAATAAATTATATTAAAGTTTTATACCTAATAGGTATTATTTTTAACAATTGGTGAAAATTAATATGTCCCTACAGCTGTTAACTTAGCAATTATAACAAAATATTTGAAAGTCCACTTAACAATAATATTATAACAATCATAAGAGAATGCTTATTTTACCTGCAATAAAGAAGGTAGTTGTTGATTTGGAGGTGGACCTCCGGGTTGTCCATTGCCATCTTGTTCATTAAATGGAGGTATTTGGCTTTCTCCAAATTGAGGACCTCCTTGAGACATTGATGGAGGTCCATTCATCATATTCGGAGAAGAGTCTTGAGGAGTGCCATTCCAATTTTCATCTGCATTTTCTGAAGACCATCTACTTCTTTGAGGTTTAAAACCTCCATTTGTGGGACTATTATATCCATATGCACCCCCGCCTCGATAATTAGACCCTTTAGGATTGTTGTTACCAAATCCTCCAAATCTTCCACTATCGTTATTTCCTTTACCATTATTCCAATTAGATCCACTCCTATACTCTGAAGAATAGTTGTTGTCAAATTGGCCATTGCCATCACCAAATTCCCTATAAAATGGTTAAAATATTAAATTCATCAACAGTTATTAGGTATACAAATACCTGAAAGAACCCCTTCCATTATCATCAAATGGCTGTTCATTTTCTGAATTTGGATGCCCATTTTCCTGGTCGTATGAATCGTTCATGGATTCATGGTTGTTGGAATTCATGTTATCTTGTCGATTTGAGTTCATGTTACTATCTTGGTCATTAGAATCTACATTATCATTTTCAAATGAAGTCATACTATTTTGAGTATCATTATATTCTTGTTGTGTTGAATCCACTATAGGATCCATCAAATTAGAATCAGCCATTTAACTAAGTGTAAATAGCAATAAAAGTAATACAATTATAATTAAATTAGATATAAATGGACATCATAGTGTCTGATTTATCAAAGCAGACCACGCTTATATACTTATAGCACAAGACGATTCAATATTATTTATTTATTTGAATTTCATTCTATTTAATAAACTAAGCCAAACATGCAAATACATAAACGGATAAACAATATTAATACCATTTATTTTATACATATTATTGGTAAAATTCTTCTTTTTAAAAAAGAAATATTTTCTAAGGCTAACTTAGAATTCAATTTGTCAAAATTAAAATAAATTATAATATAATATACCATAAATAAGTACCTACAGATTCAAATATTTTTAAAATTTGTGTATTTTAGAAACTATTTAACTAATTTAAAAAATATATTTAGGAATATTAAAGAACCAGTCTTTCAGTAGGTATATACTTAATATATTTTTCAGAAATTAAAATAGATTTTGAGAAAAAAAGATTGATTAAAAACAAAATCTTTAACCTATGGATTTGACAAAAAAATATACCTAAGTACTTACCACATATTACCCTAAAAGTTAAAAACAATACTTACATTTTATAAAAAAATTTAAATAAAAATTTATTGTTTTTATGAAAAATATAGCACTATTTAATAAAGCTCATTACTGAATTTCATAATTTTATTCAAATAATATAATTATATATTAATTAAGGAAATAATGGGAATTTTTATAAGGTATACATATTATAAATACAGCATATTCTATTGTAAAAAATTACTTAATACTTTTTTAATATTTTCTAACTCCCATTATTGAGTTTTTTTATGGTCTCGAGGATAAACAAAGCCTCCACAAAATTTATTTATAACTATTAATATTTATTATAACATATTATTTAGATTGTTTATTTCATAACAATGAACAAAGTACAAAGCTTACTTTTTTTTACAATTTATGAATTATGTGCAAATTAAAAGCTCTTGGCTTAAACGACTTGGTATTTATTAAGTCGATATTTAGTATTATATATACACTTATTGGAAAATTGATTAGATGAATATAAAAAAGAAAAGAAATATATAGGTTCATAAAATTGTATAGATGATTAAGACTAACATTGAGACAGAACAGTTAGTAAAACCAACATTTTTAGTAAATTTAATTTTTTTTTTTTTAACTAGGTATCGGAAGTTTTTAAGAGGGTGGTTTTATAATGGTAGATAGATGTATATTTTTCAAAAATGCTCATTATGCTTATCACAGAAATTTTCTACTCCACGTCATTGGTAGGTTTACAGGGACATAACATTTTATAGATTCTAATGGTTAAGGTACCTACCTAATTCTTTGTACAATATATTAAATAAAATAGGTATAAGGAGACATATTTCAGTGAAGAAAATCTTGAGTAATTACTAATTATATGTAACTACAATAAACAGTTTTTAAAATGTATTACGTTAACATAACTTATGAATACCTACTCTTAAATTAAAAAAAAATAGGTAGGTAGGTATTTCAATTAATTTAGCTCCATAATATCTACCTAGTAAGTTAAAAATGAAATACACTAAAAGTTATAATAAGTAACCATTTTAATTTGTAATTTATATATAGGTATTACATTAAATATTCAAACATTTAAACAATGTCATAACAATAAATATAATATTAAAAATTAAAAATTGAAGTATTTTATTGATAATAATGAACTTTGATTTAAATTACAAAGTCTATTAATTTGAATTTTAAAAATAAAATCAAAACACGTACCTTCAACACCAATTCAAAATGAACAACTTTTTACCAATTTCTATACAAGTATACAATAGTTCTAAGTATAGATAAAGAAATCTTAAGTTCAAAATAATCAAAATTAAAAGAGTTTGATGTCATAAAATTAAAGAAATGAATCTATGCAATCTATGCTGGCCGCTAGGGAGACATTAGACAAGAAAACAGTGTAGCCATAGATAAGTAGCAACTAGCAAATAATTTGTATAATTTGTAATTTAGAAACAAACTGTATGCATTATCAATATATAATTTAAGGTTATGTTGTTCTGATAAACAATTTAATATTAAATTATAAATAGGTGGTTTGCACCCATTTCTTTATAACAATTTTGCTTAGTTTTTAGTTTTTAATTTGTGCATTTCACATTGAATATGATTAAAGGGTACTTGAATATTCAATTTACTTAATGTGTTTTACATTATTTATTCTTGAACCATTATTCAGTTTTGAACATTCAGTATTTCGTTTGAAGTAAATATTGTTATTAATTTTAAATTTAACTTCACTGCTCTTTATTCACGCTGTGTTTAATCTTATTTGAACGATTTTTGAAGTATTAAAAAATGTATGATTCAGTAAAAAGATTCGTTTCCCGGCATAAGCGTAAATTAATTATCAGTGGTGCAATATTTTGTAGTACTGCATATGTTGTATACACTCTAAAAAAGAAAATTGCCGAAAAAAAAGAAAAGGAAAGTCGGGAGTACTTTGAACGCTGTAGACGTCAACAGCACTACGAAGCCACTGAAAACACTTCAGATCGTATGATATCTGAATTTGTTAAACAACTTCATATTAAATACTTTTCAAAAAAATTACGCATTGATGATATTATTGATAAATTGAAGAAACAAAATGATCCAGCACTTTGGGAAGACATGAAAGTATGTGTTTTTACGAGAGCATGCTTACTTGTTTATGCTGAAACAATGTTGGTAACAACTTTAAAAATACAACTCAATCTACTTGGTGGTCATGTTTACAAAAGTTTATCTCAAGATTCTCCTCCAATTTGTTCAAAAACTCAAGAAGACTACTTGTCTCTCTTTAGTTATTTTATCGAACAAGGTATTGAACACCTACAAGAATATTTACACAGCAAAGTTATTAAATATGTGCAGCAAGTTCCTATTCATGAACAGTACAATTTACAAGAGTTGGAAAAATTATTTTTCCTCATTCAAACTGATATTGCAAGTGATACTGAAAGTCCTTTTCGATCTATTGATACATACACATTACATCAAGTACCACAAAAAAGAGAAGCATTGTTACAAGATATGGTAAATGAAACAAAAGAACTTTTAAAAAATGAAGAGATAATTTCAGTAGCACGTTACTGTACATGTCATAGTTTTAATAAACTGATGGATTCTATTACTGTTAATATGCCTAATCGATTAGTTAATTTACCCACTACTGTGAAAATGCCGTTAGCAAAATGGTTACCAATTATTGATAGGTCTACCAAAGTAACAGAAAATGGAGATTGCTGTTTAAAACAAAATGTTCACTTGGATGGAAAAATCAAATTACTTAGTGCAAATGTGTATGAAGCATTTTGCTCTACATAATTTAAAGTTTAAAGTGATTATGTGGTTTTTATTTTCTCAAATAATTTTATTTATTATTTTTGTTATTCTAATACAAATCAGTTTTTATTTTTTTGTAATTAAATATACCCATGCAAATGATAAATTTACCAACTGTAAACTTGAAGCTGTTTTGGAAATTAAGGAATTATTATAATCTTGAATACCTAGTATTAATTAAAAGAATAAAATATTGACATGTTTTCTAAAAATGAATTATTTTCTGTATAATAAAATAGGATGTTGTAATAAAGTGATCAGTATTGAATTAATTTTTTTTTTCTAATGTACAAATTACATACATATTTTGGGAGGTCAATTAAATTTTAAAAGTTACAAGTTTAATTTTTTTGGTTTTCATCATTCCTTAAAAATTATCTCTGAAATAATATATCTAAGATTTTTCATAGATTAAATAAAAAGTTTATAATAAACCAAATAGTACAGGATTTGTTATCTGTAAGAAAACATGCAAAATTATACTGTTTTACAACGTTTCTGTAAAATGTATTTTAGTAACTTTTCGTTGATTGCTATAGTATATTTTTATCAAAAATTACGCACTTTAACGTATATAAAAGAAAATTGGCCCGAACGATATTTTTGAAACTTGGTGCCTAGATAATGTTATGAACCCCTAGTTATTCTTAGTATTATTATTATTAGCATTAGCATTGTAAGTATAGTAGTATGATTGTACACATATAAAACATGAGGGGTTTAATGCAGGGTAAGCATATTATTATTATTATTATTACGACTCGACGGACGTCGTCTATGTTGACTACTATGAGTCAGTCGTCTTCAAACAGTCAAATAAATACCACTTAGTATATTCACGACTCAATTTAATAAATTTAACAGTAATTAATACTTTCGTCGTCTTTACTTATTCAAACCCAATTCTTAAAACAAAT
>JAIPRM010003080.1:9067-27435 GCA_025469315.1 Stegophylla sp. TES_Ste_2020 | reverse complement strand
AAAAATTTTTTAAATAAATATAAAAAAAAATAAAAAAAAAAAATAAAAAAAAAAAAAATAAACATCATTGTAAAATCATAAGCTTCTTCACTTCGTTCAGAATCTAAAAACACTGTACACTTTTAGATATAAGCGGTGCGAAAAAGCTATAGTTTTACAATTATGTATGTTTATTTTTCTTTTTTATCCTTCTGGAAACACTTTTCGTATAGTAATACTTGTCCTAAAGTTTCAAACAGTAACTTTTTAGATTAGAATTCACACCCAAATGGTAAGTTAAATAAACAATTTTTCAAAACTCCTAGTAATTTCTCTAAGCGCAAGGAAAAATTACCAAAAATGATAAAAAGAAAGTTAAAATGACGAGAACTTTTATAAAATTAATTTTATTTTATTTATCATAACTTCAAAATAATGGAGCTCAGCATATGAATTGCTTACTAACTAACAAAAATAATCATGGTGTGAAGTAGTATTTTGGTTTTAATTTCATTCAAAAAAGAAAAAATAAAGGCCATATTACTTAATATTTTACAAACAACGGGACTTTAGCCTCTTCAAATTCAAAGATCTAGTTGCGACAATGCGTGTGTGTGTGTAACTATAAATCAGTTTTCACATAAAACAATATTAATATAGATTATGTTTTCTACAAATAAATTTGATAACAAATCAAGTTTTCTGATGAAATCTTAAAAAAAAATGGAGTGCAACTTTTTGAAGGAGACTGCTTTTTTCGCTTTCAGTAATGTGTCCGCAGTTTCCTAGTTGCGGACAAAGTCATTAAAACCATGTGAGTTGCGGACACGCAATAAAAGGGTAATATACGAATTGCGGACACAGTATTTTCATACTAGTTGCGGACAAAATTTCAGGTAGATATAACAGTTGCGGACACGGATTTCGGTTCGCTTATACTAATTGCGGACGTTCAGATAATGAAAATCATGTGAGTTGCGGACATGCAATAAAAGAATAATATACGAATTGCGGACACAGTATTTTCAGTTAGATATAACATTTACGGACACGGTTTCGGTTTGCTTATACTAATTTGCGGTTCAGATAATATGTTCAGATAATGCAAGTTGCGGACACTACCTATAAAAGGTGATAACGAATTAACACTAATCCGACGATAACTATATTATATTCGATCAGAAATAATCTTAAATAGCGTTAAGTTTGTGTCGATGGTATCGCGACTGCCAGTAAAAATGATTTCGAACCAGTCGTGACATGAACTTAATACTGATTATTTCTGATCGAATATAATATTGTTATCATTGAACTCGTGTCTGACCTCATTTCGTTACCATCTTTTATGGGAAATATCCGCAACTCACATGATTTTCATTATCTAAACGTCCGCAATTAGTATAAGCGAACCGAAATCCGTGTCCGCAACTGTTATATCTAACCCAACTACCTGAAATTTTGTCCGCAATTAGTATAAAAATACTGTGTCCGCAATTCGTATATTATTCTTTTATTGCGTGTCCGCAACTCACATGGTTTTCATAAGCAAAACGTCCACAATTAGTATGTGAAAACCAAAACCCGTGTCCGCAACTGTTATGTCCCAAATAATTGCATTTGGAATTTGTCCGCAACTAGTATGCAGCCAATGTGTCTGGTATATGCCTAATTTTACCACTAAAAAATATTAACCCATTTAGATAATTTTTATTTACAAATAATAATTTTCCAAACAAAACAATGTGTCAAATATTTAAAACATAATTTTGATACTTCATATTATTTTTTTTATATAAGGTAACTTAGGTATGAAATCTAATTTTTTTTTTTACGTGTAAATAAGTTGCATAATATGTTTAATATTTATAGGTTTTGTACATGCAAACTTCATTACTTAGTAAAAAATAGCTATTACGTAATATCTAATACATTTTATAATCGTCTCATTTAAACAGACTGGAGGAAAGCATTTCCTAAAAATTAAAAAATAATTAATGGCCAAATGAACGAGTTCATTTTTTTAAGAACGTGAACGTGAACGAGTTTATTTTAAAATAAATTAATGTGAACGTAAGCGAGTTTAATTTTAAAGTGAACGTTCCAATGACTGTATGGACACCAAGGTATTTGAGGTATTCCAATCCAAAAAAAAAAAAAATGTATTCTGAGATTTGATTTCCAGTCGATATCATGATCGTTTATTCGGAGATTTCTTACATCTCTAAAGAGAGTAGTGACGGATTTTACTGGGTTTAAAGTAATTCTTCAATCGAAGATAAATATTTAGGTGAATTTGTAGAAAATTTGCTGCGTATTCATGCTAGAGCAAAAAATATAGTATAATCAACGAATAGATTTGTTTTGACTCTGGATGAAGAAGGCATGCCGTTGATGAAGAGTGCAAGCAGTAGAGGCAACAAGTATGATTTCTGCGGTATTCCAGCTGTGATGTGACTAGGGGTGGAGTGGGCATTTTCTGATCGGTCATAGAATTATCAGACGTATTAATAGAAGTAATTCGAATAGCTTGGCTATCGATTTGAGGAGTGATATAGGCCTGTGGTTGGTATAGCGATTTGTCGATTTTTGGCCGGTTTGGGTATCATTGTCATGTATGCGAGTTTCCACAGTGTTAAGAAGTTTACAAATCGAATGCAGTAATTAAAAATTTTTCGTGGAGAATGACTCGGTTGGTGGAAAACCGGAGAGAGGTATTTGATATTTTATCTGGAACGGAGGCTTTTTCCTTGGCAATTTTTGTATGATTCCACACACTTCCGACGGAGATATTGGTTGAATGTCGTGAGGGTGTAGAATACTTAGCGTGTTTAGATTATGGTTTAAGTAAACTTCTATATTTGCCGGACCAGGCGGATAGGTGAACTGGCTCTTCATCTTTGAAGCACTCGACTTTTGTGTCTAATGGGAAATGCACCGCTGAACGCATGGACAGGCGCTAGGAATTTTGACGCCCTGTGCTAATTACAAATAAGCTACCCTTAATAAACTTATCAAAAACTTTCAGAAATTTATAGTAAATTCTCATTCCTTTGAAAAATCGCAATAATTTCAATGAAAATAATGAATTTAAGTACACTCGTTCATTGGGAGTAAAATATTAGGGAAACTAGTTACCAACATGCAACAATGTTCAGCGGCAAATCGAAGTGTATTCACCAAATATATTTCTTATAATATTATCGTCAATTATTAACTATACGATTGAGCATAAATTTGGCTTAGTATTTTCGTTAACATTCAATGTATATAGTCTCAATATATGTGAATTTTATTTCTGAATTGTATTATTATCGTATTTTTACACACCGAGAGCAAAATGTAGTTTCATTTTAGTTTCGTTTTGTCGGTTGCAAAGTAAAGCTCTTTAGTGTTGAATATGTCTTACTCTAAAGAATACAAGTCTTTGACGATTTCGGAGAAAAAATAATTGACTTAATAAAAAATCATTTTTTCATAACTCAGTAATTCGATTCTTTTTGCCCTTTTGATATTTTGAACCTCTTAGCAATTCAAACTCTTAATAGTTCGAAATTTTTCGTAAGTAATGTAGTATGAATGCATAAACTTCGATATGATAAGAGTCGACTCTATAATATTATGCATACTATGCATAATAGTATATTTACAGAAAAGCAATAGTATCAAAATAAATAATTAAAATTTATACCTATTACACATAAAAAAAAAAAATTATAATACATACATTTTCAATTATTTCTTATACATAAATTAATAAAATGTCTCTTACACGGTGTAACCTCAGGATAGTGGCTAGAAGTTTCCCTAATTTCTATAATTTTACATTGTCATGTCATGGTTTTCTATAGTTCACGAACTCAACAGAACATATTACGAATGTTACATTTCATAATATTTATGTTTAACCTTTAATAATGCGCGCAGGGGTGATTAACGACCCAAGACAAGTTTATTATCGCAATACTGACGTTATCGTAAAATATACCACTTAATGGTTTCATATACCTATAATATAGTTTGTAAATTGATATTGAGTATTTACATAATGTTTTTGTTATTAATGTTGCTGCTACAATCAGTTATTTCTGGTGAAATCTGAATTGGGAAATTATTTACCCTAAGCGTGTAGTATAATCTAATCGTATAATAAAAACAAGTCCTGATTGTTTTATAGATATGTAATAATATAATTTAAGTTATAAGTTATAAGTTATCACTAATAAGATTATCAATAATTACATGTTTTTAATTAATTTCATTAATTTAAGTTATTGTTTGAATTTTAAAGAACGTCTTGATGACAGTATTTTCTATTTCATTTTTTAATACAATTTACATTCTATTCATACAATTTATGTACTTATTATATTAATTGAAATAAATATATAAAAGTTCACAAGTAATGTTTCTTTATAAAATATATTATTTTTGTAATTTATGTCAAAAATATCCATTGATTTTATGGGGATAAAAAATTATTGCACGCGCGTGGTCAAAGGTTAACAAAGATGTTATAAATGTTCTCAATTAATAAAATTAAAATGTATGTACAATAGTTATAATTGGACCGTTTTTTTTTTTTATAATATGTTCTTTATCAATTAAAAATTAAACTATAAAGAAAATTAAGAACCTGTTAATTAATAATAATTTTATTTATCTTGAACCAAAGAAAAAAAATCGAAGACCGGATTTCAATAGTCCGTGATAAAGTGTTATAAATTATGATTGTGAAAAAAAAAATGATTTCCCCTCAACCAGAATGCCGTCCCTGCTATTTTGCAGTCATGTGCGAAAGCACATGTCTTTCACCGGCTGTGCGCATGGACACGTCATAAAATCATTAGTAATAATTGTGAAACAAGTCAATTGCAACCTGAGTACAAAGTGATTGTCGTACGATGTGATGTAATCTATTAAATACTAATGTACAAACACTGTGTGTTGAAATAGAATATTAGCCATCGTGTGACATTTCATATTTTCATTTTATATCATCATAGTATCGGTGTGGAATAAGAAAAAGTGGCGAGCATTTTCGACTCAAACTAAAAATATTTGTCTTATAGCTTTCTTAATTTTTCCATAGTTGGGTAAAACATTAGAAAAAATTCGATGGCGTTTTTTATGAATGTAATATAATCTATATTATAAAAATATGCGTGAGTTATGGAGCCAATATGCGACGATGATTATTATGCTATGCGTCTGTCCATCGTCGATCGTTACACACGGGCGGAATAATTGTAATTGTGTTTAGCGCGCGCTTTGTAACGACCGACTAGACTACCGACCGTACGGACATTACATTGTATGCGGTGGCGGTTATGATAAGGTGCAGCAACAGCGCTGGTCGTGGCGGCAGATCCACAACTACGTTCTACAACTAATACTATACTACAATACTACAAAACAGTAGTAACACTATGGCGTGGCACAGCGGGACGCGCGGGGGCATTCACTGCCATGACGTCTCGGGGCCGTTGGGTGGCGGTGTGGCGGTCGGCCGGCTTCGCGCAGGCGCAGCACGGCTCTCACGCCATATATTATCCATCTGCCAGCAGGCACCACTAGCGGCGGCGGGCCTCCACTAGCGTGAAACGGCGTTCTCGTGCGTCGCGTCAGTACTGGCACGAATTATTACACGAATGTGGCAGAGGTGCACCATCTGTATCCATATTATTGTCTGTGGTACGATTAACTTTTTCTTACGCATATTATCGTCAGCGTCTCCGTTTTTTTTTTCGCTCATCAAACGCCACACCGAAACCCTATTCTATGGCGTACCGTGCACCACTGCCCGCGCTGTAAATAATATTATTGTTGCGTGTGACGCGCATCCAGTCCCGATCTCGGCCCGTCGAGACAGCACAGTTGTGCATATCAGTCGCGGGCGACGTCTTCGATTGCGCAGCAATCAGTAGCAAACAATCAGTACAGCGAGCCGCAGAGCGGCCGCGACATCACCACAGCATCCCGGAATCACGCAGCATCATCGTCGCCAGCAGTACCAGTGCCATCACGAATTTAATTACCACGACGACGATAGAAGATCATTGTTATTATACACGTGCCCGATACCACGCGAATGTCGTTATTGTTCGCCGTGTTCGTCGCGTCGTTGGTCACTCGATAATTAATCGCTTAAATCACCGTCGATTAAAATATTATATGTGCTCGGCATTTGGCAAACGTTCGTCCGCGTACCGGGTACGTGTCGACAATAATCCGCCCGGACCGTTTTCGTCGTCGTAGCACAGCTGTGTCGCAAAGTGCCACGAACGCCCGTAGTATACCGGACGTTCTCGCCTCCTCGTCACCGAGGGTCGTCACACCGTCGCTCGGTTGTGCACGCCGTTGTCGCTCGCCCGCTCGCGCGCAATGCCGTCCACCGCCACCGTCGCCAACGCAACAGCCGTCGCCGCGTCAGCCGCCACCGCCACAGCCGTCGTTTTCGTTTCTCGCAATATTTCGTATATCAGTCGTGCTCGCTATTCTCGACCGTCCGGCGGTCTGCGATAGCTTTTCGAGCGGCCGCGCACAGTCGGTCCAGTCCGCTTCCGCCGCCGCCACCGTCACCGCCGCAGCCGCGGCTGCAATCGCTGCCGTGCCGCCAATCCGCCGTCGTCGCTGTGTCTGGCCACGAGTCGTGGACGTCGCGAGTTTCGTAGAAGCCGTGGTCGTCGTCCCGGCGTAAACGCGTGGTGTCGTTTTCCTGCTTAGCCGTAACCCCGCTATCGCACTCATCCTCGCTGTTCAGCATGAGTGACGTCGCCGAACAACAAATCAAAGACACCGGCAACATCATATTGACGGCCAGCCCGTTCTCCAATATCGGCAAGCAAGAAGTAGTCATGAACAGCACCATGGACGTGCCCGCCACAGTGAGTACCTATCATACATTGTGGTTGTATCAAATAATCTATAGGTACCTAGTTACGGTTGCATCAGTCTGTCGTTTTTGTCATAATTAACTGTTCAGTCCACTCTAATTTTCCTGTCTGACTTTCTGTGAGTTACCCTGATTTAATGGGCTCGTGTTGACTCTTGTACGATTATTGCAAACTCCCAAATATTTCATTACCATTCATTTGATATTTTCTCTCTAAAAGACACTGTACCGATGTAAAATATACCATACAGTATGAATTGATCGATAAATTGTTATCTATTGGTCACCTGAGTTTAGTTTGTTTAAATTATCTACTAGGTGCCTATTTTCTATTTTAAATTTAGAGTTATTTTCTATGTTAATGTGTTGTTTTAGAGTTTTAGACTATTCCACGCTACCTATTGAATAAATTGTAGCAATTATTTTTACACATTTTAAGATGTACCTACTTTAACACTAATTTCATTTATAGATATTTCGCCAATAGCTGAAGTATTAATGTTGTTCCTTTGGATTAGAGAGAGTTAAAAGTTGCCATTGGTTACAAGTATTGTTTTGCTTAGGTATGTGTATTAGAGACTACTGTATAGGTATTTGACAAATCTTGATTTGCAATATACCTAATGTGGACTGTTGAGTAGAACTTTTTGAATTACTCCAACACATCAGACATAATATGATTTTATAACAGTTAATTTACAAGATGTGGCATCACTGTATTTTTGATGGACAACCTCATTATTTAATCATAATGATTTAGGATTCCAAGCCCATGAGTATTAATGGTACTTATTCATATATTATGGGTAGGTAGTGTTTGAAAATTACTGGTGGCCCTTGGGCTGAACCCAGTTATAAAGTAGACTTTTGCATTGTTTTAATCTATATTTTAAATCTGTATCTTATTGTTCTATTTATATGAATTCTTGGTTTCAACATAAGTTTTTGTAGTGAAAATGTTTAGTAACATTGTTTTAATGAATTAGAATTTATGGTAGGTAAGACAAACCTATTAAAATGATACCTTTTATTAGGTAATTGTAATTTTTCTTTTTTATTACATTTAAAAAGGTTTATATTATATTGTATTACTTTATTTTATTTTTTGATACTCTTTGATTTTTAATAAAATGTTTAGTATTCTGCAAGATATTCTTGCAATGTTTTTCTGGTGGAGAACTTTTTTTCTAGTTTCTATGTGGGTGAGTATATAGATATCTCTGCATAAAATTATTTTTATCATACTACACTTATTTTTCAAAGATAAACAAATTGGTACTTCTTATTCTATGTACCTAGGACTAATTACTAAGGCTCATGTTCTTTCATCTTGTACCTAAGTAATTTTTATTTCATTAAAAGTTTGCATTGATTTATATAGATGGTTTTAGTATATTTGTAAAACTGGTAATAAATCCAAATGTTGTATTTATAAGTATTTCAATTTAATTGACTATTTTAATCTGAATGACCTACTATGCAAGTTACTATGTTTCATCAAATTAATCATTTAGTATGTTACCTATACCTTGTACTTAAATAAACTTAAACTAATTTACCTAATCTGAATACATTTCATTTACTATAACAGTAACCAAATGAGTTTGACTCAAAAATTGAACCATGGATTCAAACTATTTTAAAGCATGTATAGTGAAATGACTATATTTCTATATAATTTAGTGTATGCAACTTTTAAGCAATATAGGTACTTCTTTTTTTGGTCTTGAAGATTCTTTTAGGATATTACTAATCATTCAGGCATTATAACAGTATTTTGTTTTTTCTTCTTTTAATTTGAATATTGTTTTATCTTATCAACTGGTTATTGTCTGTGAATAAATTTGACTGTAATTACTTAATTTACTTACTAGTAGGTATAGGTACTTTTGTTAATTGTGTAGAGATGCATATATATCCTAATAACTATGTTCTTTTAAATTAAAAGGAATAGTTCTATATCTATGTTCTATATAAAATAAATGTTACGTTTTGTGCAAAACTGTCTTAATATTTTTGTTTCATAAAACTGAAAGTTAAAATAATGTTATATAATATTGAATAATTTAATAGGATATCAAATTATTTATATTTGGTTTATTTCTAATTTTAAATGATTTTTTTTTTTTTTAGGCATACAGAATGTGTAATTCTACATCTCATAATAATATATCTTCACAATATACACCAACTGGAAATTCCATTTTAAAGCCAGGTTTGTTTATTGCTTCTTAACTAATATAACTCAATAATGTATAACTTTAATTTTATTCATATTTTTATAATACATTTTTGTATTCAATACTTATAAGGTAACATTTATACCTATTTATTTAAGTTTTATTTATATAATGAATATTTATCATTATACAAGGCTGTACCATTTGGCCACTTTATTAAACTAAATTTCACTATTTATTTTCAAGTCACTTAAAGTACCCTATTTGCATAAATCAAGTGACTATTCTTAACCTTTGCAGGTGTGAATCACTTTGAATTAAGGAAATTTTGATATTTAGAAAAATTATTATTGTCTGACAATTTTTTTTTTTTTTTTATGTAGAAAAGTGTATCATCTTTAATTTTTATTTATGTATAATTTGAGGTTTTCTAGCATATTGCATAAAACATGCATACATGCATTTTGAATATAACATTTTCTTCATTTTTTTTAAAAATATTTTTGTTATAAGTATGCTTTTAAACACCTACTGCCTTGAATGAAAATTTAAATAGAATTTTAAAAATTAAGAAAAAAAAGCCAATTTTACTAAAAATAAAAAAAATTTGTTCCGAAAAAGTGTTAGGTAGAAAAAAATTTTCAAATTTTTACTGTTTACATTTTCAAAATTTTCCTATGCCAAAATATTTCTCATACTATTGTCTATCTATTTTTAAATTTTCATGAAGTTTAGATTGAAAAAAGGTAGTTTCCGAGTACTTTTTGTTAAATTTTGAGTTGTTTTTTTCTAAATTTTGAGAAAACAATTGAGAATTTCAAAAAATGGCCCATCTAAAGTACCATCTAGAGTCGAATCTGGCTTCAATTCTAAAAATTGCTGGTCAAAACTTGGACAAGTATTTCTATAAAAAAACGTATACACATAAAAACAATAAAAAATTAAAAGTAAACATTATTGTAAAAAACACTAGCTTCTTTTTTGCTTTACTCACAATCTAAAATAAGAGTGAGTTATTCAATTTATTAATGTATCTAATTCACAAAAAATATTATTTTCATGATTTAGAACTTTAATATTTGTAAATTTTGAACACTGACTTAGAATAACAGGATTGAAAACAGTGGAGTTGAGCTTAATCATTGTAATAAGATGTGTTTCAAAATGTCAAAGTATAATTGTGATGCTATCTATTAGTTGTATATTACAAAATTAAATAAGTCACTAAATACAAAATGTTTAGAGCTAATTTTATTTTCACGATAATAATAATAAAAATAATATGTAAAGTGTTGAGACAAATTAACCAAGAGATGTTACTTTTGTACGTGTACAATGTGTAACAGATGTTAATCATTCCCTTCTCAAGGGATCTTAAATTCATTCACGCTCCATTACATGTTTCCAGTCTTCTTAATCTTAGTCTATGCGTTTTAGTTATTTTTTTCATAAATTCTTATCTCTTTTTAACTATTTTAAACAAAAAACATTGAAGGCAGCTTTGATAATGCTTTATTTGTACCTAATATTCTTAAGTTCAGGGAAGATACTTATTAACTATTTATTTATCAATTTGTGTTTATAAATATGAATTTAAAATTATTGATAAATTATAGGCTATTAATTATATTAAAAAGGTATATTGTATTTATTGTTGATTAGGCATACCAAAATTATCTGCCCAGGAAGTTTGTGATGATGTCACCATTTGCCCAGTAATATTACACCCTAAGCAGTTGAGTTCACAAGTAAGTTTAAATAATTACAAAATAGATATATTTTATTTATTTTTCTTAAAATTTATATTCGTGTATTATATTAACCATATTACCAGGTCATATACTGTAACTTAATTGTGTAGAAATTATGTGTCATAAATAGTAAATTTAAAACAACAAATAATTATATACCCCAAGATAAAATGTTTAAATAACTATTTTGGGAAAAAATAGTTCATAAGTGATTAGTGGAATATAAATGGCTATTGTTTATGTAATACAAATTATGAATACATTTTGCTAGTACTTTGTTCTTATGATATTTAAAATGTCCACTATACTAATTTATTTTTATTAGGAGTTTGCAACAATAATGTGCAATTGGTTTTAAATTTTTTTTCATCCCCTTATTACTAATTTTTTTCTCATTAAGAACTAGAAAACTTCAGAAAATGACTGTTTTGAAGTTATGTTAACTACTTGCTACAAGTAAAACATTTTGAGTATATTTTTTAGGAAGAGGTAATTTTGTAAGTTATACTATAAAATATAAATAGGTAGAAAAGAAATATCGAAATGATTGATATAATAAGTGCATTGTTATTCCTAAATTTAATCATTTTCCAAACCTAGCCATTTTTATTATTTTTCTAAAAATTCTGTTTTATTTGACATGGAATAATTATTTTATATTCTGCATTTTAAACAAAATTATACTAATAAGAGCTTAATATGTTATTTTAAAATTTAAAATTGGTTAGTTACAAGCTTTATTTTTACTGACTTATTGTTAATTATACTATTTTTTAGGTTCAAATAAAGAGTGAAACACTCATAAAAACAATTGGATTTTCTCCTGCACGATCTCCACAGCAAAGTCGTATTGTTTCTTCATCATTACAACGTTCGATTATGGAATCTCACAATGTTTCACCCCTTATAATAACACCTACTTCACATATAATTCATAAGACAAATGACGTTGTTCCTGCTAAAGTAAGTTTGTACTGATACATTTTAAATTGAAAATATTTAGTAAGTTTAAATTTAAATTAAATTTTTTTTTAAATTTTATGTTTACAGATTGTTCCATTACCTTCAACCCCTGTCTCGCATTTTTCTGTTATAAATAAGACAGGTATGTATATTGTTTTCTTATAAAGTTTTTAAATAATTCATATATTTTGTATGTATTATTTAATTAAATTTATTTAAACAATATTAATTTAAATTCTGGTTTAGGATCATATGATAGTATACCGGAATATACAGGTATACGCCAAACTGTGGTGTCTGGAACTCCACCAGTTTATACACAGAGTGATTTTGCTCGATTCCCCCCTAAAAGTTACCACCACAAAAATGCTGTTGTTAATCCAGCAGTTATTCATGGTAAATATAAATAATTATTTTTACTATATCGTAAATTTCGTGTAAAATATGACAAATTATGAAAATTAAGTCCTGAAATTCTATCTATATAATACACATATTTTGAGTTTAGTTGTCATTCTATTTAGTCATTTTATACACATGCATAATCATTCTTATATGAAACTAATAATTGTATTTTTAATAGGTCCCATTGTTGGAAATGTTGACGAACCATATTTAAATATACCTAATAGTCAACATGTATTTAAACCAATAATTTCACCAAGACCCAGTATTTTAAGGAAACGTGATGCAGATGGGTAAGTATTATAGTAACTAGTTATTTTAAGTAAAAGTCATTATATTATATTATATTTGTAGTGTACTCAGAGCCCAAAAAAATCTTATACCCATCTTAACAAAAGCTGAATCTGAAGATTGTTCAAATACTGAAGATACATCCCACAATAGAAATGGATATAGTGAAACTGGTTTACAGTTAGAATCAATCATGGTGCCCCAGATCCCAGAAATGGTCCTACCTCAAATTTCTGCTCTTAGGAACCAATCACATATTATGGTTGAAATAAGTCCACGAAAAAAACCTCGGAAACAGTTACTGTAAGGATTACCAAACTATTCCATTCTGTTATGTCCTAAATTGTATTTATCATATTTAATTTAAAAAAAATTTCAGACCTGTTAATCAAGATAGTCCATTTAAAATAGTTGGTGATGATATGGAATATGTGCATGAAAAAATTATAAAAATTGAACCTGAAGAATTTCCAGATGAAGATGTAACACATTGTAATGACGACTTAGCTGATGGTGATGCTGAGGATGAATGTGATGATTATATAGATGATAATGATATGGATGTTGATGATGATTGTCCAGCTGATGATGATTATGATGAAAACGAAGAAGACGATGATGACTTTGCGAATGATTTTAGGGATGGTGTGTTTATGCTTTTATCATAGTCATATCAAAGTTTTAGGCTTTATAATATTTATCAAAAATAATATTCTAATCAATTTCAGGATTTGATTATGTTAAATCAGAAAAATCATGCTTTGATGAAGTGAAAACATCAGCAGATCTTAGTGATGGAAATTCATCTTATGTTAAATTAAAAAATAAACGGCCAAAATTATTGGATATGAAAAATACATGCCGTGTACAATCACACCATTTTCAAAGGTAAAGTCCTAGTCCCTAGTAAATTAACAAATTATTTGCATATTAAAAATAGGCTATTAATAAAAAAATATAATTAAAAATATTGCTTTTGTATGAATATTATTTGAAGCCAATTTGGCCATATGTTATCCAACTTGGGGGATTACTTATACAGTTCAAGCTTCTAATTCAAATGTCTCCCATCAAATAATCAAAGCACCTCCCTTATGTTTTACACACACTCCAAAATGATCTCTCCCTTTCTACAGTTAAAATCATGTCTAAAATCTACTTATGCTTCCACTTCAACCAATTCAATTCATCGATTCCTCAATATTTGATCTATCTGTTGATAATATTTTAGGTGACTTTCTAAGCTAAGCCATTTAAAACAAAAATGTGTTGCAACTAGTGATGTGCCGGGAAATATTCCCATAAGAAAGAAGTATATACTTCATCAAGAATATTTCCACAACATATTTTTCTTTCCTAAATAAGAATTTTTTCTCTACTGTATTAATTAGTCACTCATTTAGGTTCACGCATATAACCTAAAATTAAGTAAAGTTTTTAGTATCAAAATATATTTTTAATTTCCAAAGTTATTTCTTATTAAAGATATGAAGTGTGTATTTGCTTTATTTTTAATTATTATACATATTAGTCTATAAGTATATGAAGGAATTAATAGAATTTTTTTTTTAGATATTTAATTATTTAGTAAAAATTTAGCTACTTATTATAAGTGATCAATAAATATTGTGTTATGTTTTTAGATCTGAGCAAAGTGATCTGTGTATTTTATAATCATACCTATTTTTTTGTAAAAACATTTTATCCACAAATATAAAGTACAAATGAACCTTCTCTTCAATATTAAAATAATATGTAGTGCAGAAAAATGTTAGAGATATAAATTTTAATTTTTCTCGTGTTTTGATGTAAGATAATATAACATGGTAGTATGTTGGATAAATATTTTAACTAAGCATGGAATGGAAGTCAAAAAATGACCCCCAAACCAAAAAATTTTGTAAAAGCAGATCAAAAATTAAGGGCATGTTAATCTATTTTTTTGATTACAATGTTATTGTTCACCATGAATATCTTCCTGAAGGGCAAACAGTAAATGCTATTTTTATGTGGAAGTGCTGAAGCGATTAGATCACATACGACCAAATTCGGTAGAGATCAGGTGAATTTTGCATAATGACAATGCACCTGCTCATTCATCTCTGCTGGTCCTTGAGTTCTTGGCTCGAAATTTGATCACAACACTTGACCACTTCTCATATTTTCCTGTTTTAACCCCTTATGTTTTTTTTTTTATTCCAAAATGTAAAATGATCATGAGGGGGCAGCACTGGGATGATGTTAAAAACAAAGCGCGAAACGACAAGACAACTGAGAAGCTTAACTTCTGAGGACTTTGAAAGATGTTTTGATCATTGGAAATGAAGATGGGATAAATGCATTGCTACAAACGGAGAGTATTTTGAAGGAGATAAAATTGATCCATATCAAATTTTGATGAATAAAAATTTTATTTTATAAGTTCGCATATTTATGGACATATATGTACGTCGTATATAAGGATAACTTAATTTGTTTTAACTGACATTAATTTAATCGTTTGGCAGGAAGTGTTTTCTATTCTAAGAACTTAAACTTTAACTCTTAGTAAAAATCTTATTAGTTGGAAGTTAATTATTAATTTTCAAAATATTCCAAGGGAATAATCCCTCACTTTTAAATTCTGGAAATATGCCCATCACTAGTCGCAACCATTTAAGTTCTATACAGTTTCTGCAATCAAAATTTTTTTGTGCTTCTTATATAAAAATATTAGATTAACCTATTTCATCTGTATACTGAAGTAAAAAAAAAAAAAGAAAAAAGAGACCATTAGTAATTTCTTTAACAAAATGATTCTAAATAGAGCTTCAATTTATATAAAACAGTTTACTTAAAAATTATAAAAAAATTTCTATTACAAAAAAAATTATATTTTTACTTAGTCAGTTTTATATCTCACTATTAACTGACAACAAGAAAATTCAAAAAAATGTTATGAGGAAATAAGTATTAGGAAGAAAAATTTTCAAACATTTGTTATGTATTAAAATTTTTCTTTCTTTCACCAATTATTTTTCATATTATTGTTAATCTATATTTACATTTTCATAAAGTTTGGTTTCATAAATAAAGTTTTGATGGCATTATTGTCAAATTTTGGACATTTTTTTTAAACATTTTTTAGCAATATTATTGAGAATTTTGATAAATGACTTTAATAGGTACCATCTTGAGTAGGGGTTGGCAACCATCTCGTAGGAAGAAGCATTTTTCTAAAAAATTACTAAATTAAGATGTGTAAACAACCTTTTTTTTCTTTTCCAGTCAGTATTCTCTATTAATTTTAATATTCATTAAATTATTTTTTATGTTATTGAGCTAGATACAATTATATAAACTACATATTCTGAAGAAAAGTGTTAGTTTTGTAATTAAAATTGAAAAATCTTTTCTAGCATCACAACTAGTATTTTTGCTACCACTGACACCTTTTACCACTCTTCTCGATTTTGTACTTTTTCTTCCTGATTTGATATTCCTAATTTCTCTCAGTCCTATTATATTCCATCGATCCATCACTCTTTTGGTCATCCTTTTGATCTCTTCCCAGTGGGTTTCCTCTCGACCATTATTTTTAGGTACTCTGAGTCTGACCTCATCACTTTCCCAAACCATTTAATTTTTTGTGCTTTTACAAAGTTGATTATCCTCGGAACTCCTGTCAATTCTCAGATCTCTTTGTTTGTTTTTTTTTTTTTCAAGCAATCCATTTCTTCGTTGTCATATACTGGGCCACATTCGCAGTAATTTGTTTGTGAACGATATTAGTTTTTGTTCCTTTTGTTTCGTTTGTTGCCATACTTCACATTCATATATTAGGATTGGTATGATTTTTGCCATGTAAATGTGCACTTCAGTTCTTCTAGAAAATAATTTAGTCTTGAGGTGTATTTGATTAACAAAAATTATAAACAGAAAGAAAAATTTCAATGTTGATGTACATATTCTAAAGAGTAGCAGATTGAATACCAAAGAGATGCTTAGGGCTCCAAAGCCGCAGGTTGCCGGACTTTTGATCTATAGCAAGAATGGTTAACTTTTCTCTATATTGTACTGAATAAAATTATAAGGTAGAGATATGTCATAAAATACCAACTTTTTATTTTAATTTTCCATTAAATAAGTTTGGTTACTCTAAATAAAGGTTACGTGAAAATTATCAGAAGTTACTGTGTCATTCAAAATGATCTAATGTGCCACAAATGGCATGTACTCTACAGAGTTTTTGATTCAAAAAGTTGCAGGTCAGAACATTCAAAAAAGTATTTCTGTAAGAAAACGTGTTCATATTAAAAAATATAAACATTGTTAAATCATTAGTTTTTTCGCTCCACTTAGAATCTTGGAAGAATTCACTAAAAACATATTTTGGAATATAATGAAGTTTGAATTACTTTTATATATATTGATATCCTGTGTGATACTGTAGCATACTTTCAACATGCCATAGGTTGGCCCTGTACACCTCATGTGCTTTTTGTAAATGAACAATGTACATATTGTAATGCATAATGTAAAAAAAATGAACAGCCAATATATACTTATATAATAAAAGAAAAAGTTTATTTATATTATTGTGTTATAATATTGGCCATTAATAATGTTTGTACTTAAACATGTTTAGGTATGGTGATTTTAAAACTAAAGAAACTAAAAAGCAGTTAGCTGATTTACATCAAGCTAAGAAATGGTTATCAGATAGCAGATCCGGTTGGAGAATTCGACATTTACTACGGCAGTTTGAAGGAATGGTAATTTGGTCATTTACTAATTATGCATAGTAGACTCGTGAATTAATATTATTTACCACTAACAGAATTTTCGATGCTGGCCTTTGTTAAAAACCATATTAAAATCAATTTTAATTATTTGCTTGAAAAAATGCAACTATTAATATTAGAATGTATGGTATAATTACAATTAATAAAATTGTAATTAAATAATGAATTGCATTGAATAAAATCATGGAATGCGTTTTTATTCAGTTTAAAAAATTATGATAAAAATACGAAATATTACCTGTTTTAAACTAATAAATTAGTTATTATTATAAGTAACTTGGTGCCAAATTCATAAATTAAGAATATATAATATAAATTACTTCTATTTTAAATTGATATTTAAATCATAATCAAGTGGCATGAAATCATTGATATTTTTGATTTCAGTAGATTTCTTAAAATTTTAGCAACATAGCCTTTTTCAGAATTTGATAATGTTAAATACATTTTAAATTATTTATTGAATTTTCATATGAACAAATACTATTAAAAAACATGTGTGTGCAATTCATTTCAAGCAGACGTTACACTTTTTTGTGAATCAGGATCTAATCAAATTTCGGATTTTTAAACAGCATGATATTAGCTAAAATCTAAATATTCACAAATTAAGTAATACTATTATACAATGTGTCCGGGGGGGAAGTGACCAGCCGGCGTCATAAGAAAGTATACCAAAAGTTATGCAAAAACCACCTTTAAAGAGGGGGTTTAACTCGATTATTTTTTAAGTTATAATGTGATTTAACTTTTTTTTTACCAAAATCGCACCTACTACCCATTTTTTATGTATCTTCAAAAGTATTCAACTTTTTCCAATATTTTTTATTTTATTTTAAAGCTCTTTTATTGCGCTATCGAACAGTGTAACACAATCAAACCAGAAATGAACAAATTAATTTTATACAATTTTTAATTAAATTTTTTTTTGACGAAAATTAGCATTTTTCAAAGTAAATCGCGTATAACATCAAATAATGCTCTATTTACTACAATTTTTTTTTGTATTTTATTAATCTACAGAATAATACCTAGATACCTCATAATTTTTGATTTTGTATCTTTCATAATTTCCAAGTAATACGCTATTAAATGTGACTATTAAGAATTCTTGGAATAGTTA
>JAIPRM010003079.1:0-27445 GCA_025469315.1 Stegophylla sp. TES_Ste_2020 | reverse complement strand
ACCCCCTCCGGTGTCCGGTTGGTGGTGACGGCCGGTTCGCGAACCCGCGCTCAACGCGGTCTGGTGGTTGGTTTATGGGTTAGCTGACAGCGGCGCACCATCACTGATGGTGCGGGTCCGCGTCATATGTAATAGAAACATTTCATTATGCTGTGACCTTTAAAATCTTTTATTCACATTTATTTTGATTACGTCAAGATATAAAAGAAAGTGTGTGTGCAACAAATATTTGTTAAAAATTAAAGTAAATACTATAATAACTATTTATCACATTAGGGGCCGGCCACTTAATTTATATATTTACATGTTACTATTTTATGAGTATCAAAAAAAAGGGGTTCCGGAACAAACATTTGGAACATCATAATACCGGCGTTAAACGTAACATTAAAATTAATGTTAATTTCTATTTTTCAAAAACTAAATCCGAAAAAAATAAAGGTGCTAGTTTCGAGTATCACTTTAATAGGTTCAGAATCGTACGCACCCAAATGGGCTTATGTACGAAGGTCGATATTACTCCCAAACGTTGTGTATATTCATGAGCCCCTAAAAACTATTTCTCCGTTCCTCTTGTGCGTAATATGAAGCATCGAAAGATATAATTTTGATTGTTTTTTTTTTTTTTTTTTTCAGGGTCCAGGTTTTATCGATCGCAAAGACATCAACGAGTGCACCGAATTCCCCGGAATATGCAGTAACGGACGGTGCAAGAACACTGTGGGAGGATTCACGTGCAAGTGTAGCCAAGGATACGCTCTGGACGAATCGGGAATCCGTTGTGTCGGTACGGGAATCGCCGAATATTCATTCATTTTTTTGCTTTTCGTAAACTAATAAATCGCATTTTATTAGATATCGACGAATGCAATATCATGCACGGCGTGTGCGGTGACGGAGAGTGCCAAAACATACCCGGGAGTTTCGTGTGCAAGTGTAAGGAAGGGTACGAGACTTCACAACTGATGCAAGTCTGCATGGGTAATTGTCTAATAAAAACACAATAATTATGCAATACAATGATCCGCAGTGGTTACGTTCCAACAAGTGGTCGGGTTTTATGTTAAATATGCAAATTATGTAAATATATACTCAAAGTATTTGTAAATAGTTATTATTGGATATAATTAGTTATCTAGAAGGACGAAAAAATGTCGAGATAGACTGAGCTCGGGCGGTGAATGTTTCATTTCGTTTTGATCGGATTACAGATTTTTTTTTTTTCTTTAAGTATAACTTATTTTGTGAAAGAGGTACGCGTGAAATTTTCGTCACGATCGAGTGCGACGACACACTGCTGTGACGCGAAAATACTGGGAATTATACACGCATGCGCGATGTCGTTTTTGATCGTAAGCATAGGCGCAATATGTTTAGTATTTTATTCGCTTATTAATATTGACTTTTCTCGAGTATAAAACCCAAAGAGAATAATATTATATTTGTATACGCAAATTGATTTACGGTTTAGTCGATCCCTGAAACATTAGTTCCGCGATAATACACACTTTTACGTAACAATTTTATTTATATATTATATATTTTATATATATGCAAAATTATATACATAGTATATATATAATATATACTATAATATAAAGTATTATGTTAAAAGAATCAATTTATTAAAACTATCAAAATTAATCAAACAGCAACAGAAAATACGTATATTTCATTAAACAAAAAATAGAATTTCTACAACTTAATATAGTATTGTGCTGATAAAATTGTTTAATTCAATAGATCAAATTTTACAAAGAAAATGAAATCGACATTGCGAAAATGTTGTTGTTTTGAATTGAAAATCTTTATTGTTCCCTCCGATATTTCAAATCAAATTATTTGAATACGTTCTTAGTAATTATATTTATTCTTAATGAAAGTATTTCAAGATCAATCATGGACAAAACAATAGTATATTGTGTGGCAAGGGTGGGAAGTTGGCAATTTCAGTGGCGGGTGAGGTGTTTCACCCAAGACTGAAATTGCTTTCCCGCACGTGTCACAGATATTATTTTTTGTCACATCTCATATATTTATAATACTCCTTGGACATCTTTCCCCCCCCCCCTACGAGTGGGCTGTAAAAGAAACTTTTGGCTCGTGGGCGGTAGTTTTTTTAGCCCGCTAGACGGATAATGGCCATTTTCGACCGCATCTACCCGTATCGAAAATTAAACTTTCAATGCAAGTGTGACAAAAAAGCTTTTATTCAGAGATACGTAAAAAAAAAAGCTTTTTCGTATTTTAGTTCTTGTAAGTCAATAATAACTTATTTATAATCTTTTATATTATACTTTTCTTGTATTATATTCGTTTTATTATTCATTCTTCCAATTTTCAGTGCATATTACTTTTTTTTTGTTTTATTCTACAACCATATAATTCCATATATATATAACATATAATTCCACTGGCTCAGTTATTAACAAAAACAGTTCTCTAGAACAGTAGTAAAACATAGTTTTCTTTTACTCTTTCAAAGGTGAGTAGCTTTTTAAATTCCATTTAATTTTCTTTCTTGCGCTCATCAAAGGCGAACCATGTTAAGCCCTGGGCCGCGGTTTTCGTTAATCGAGATCCAGGATAGGCGCGTGTATTTAATAGCACAGTATAGTATGCACGCAGTATACTTACATTAAAATTCGACAGTTTGTAATTAATTATTAATTATCTGAAATTGTGTCGTAATTTTGAATATAGTGTGGTAAAGGAATAATAATGGGTTACTGAACATCGATTAAATATCATTAAAAATACGTTAAATATCATTAAAATATAAATAGTTTTTTTTTACAAAAGTCAAGACGATTCAAACTCAGACCAATTAGATGATATTAATTAAGTGATAAGTTTAAATTAATTAATTTCATTAGTTTTCCCACGGAAAAATATGTTTTGTACAGCGAGATTAAAACTATATATTTTGGTCAATCAAAAAAAAATATATTTTCCAAGAGGGATAATTTTTCTCTCCACCCACATGGCTTCCCCATAATTGTTGGAATTCAAATCTCTACCGTCGAATATCGAATAATAATTATTGTCGATTTCGCGTGTGTTTTGAAAACGTTTAGACATCGACGAGTGCGAGAGAACGCCCGGACTGTGTCGCGGGGGTACGTGTAAAAACACCCCGGGAAGTTACAAATGCGAATGTCCTCCCGGACACGAATTGTCCGCGGACAAACAGAGTTGCAAAGGTTCGTATGCGGACTACGCTTTGTTCGATTTTTTTATTTTTATTATTATTGTTTTACTATACAGATATCGATGAATGTTCGAGGACTAGCGGAATTTGCTCGAACGGAGTATGCGAAAACATGATGGGCACTTACCAATGCGTGTGCGACGACGGTTACAGACAAACGGATCAGAAATTCTACTGTGAAGGTAATCGATTTCGTGTTTAATAGTCGATAGACCATTGGTTTCCGACGCGTGGGCGCTATACCGACCCGTAGTGGGCATTTTCAGTATAAAGGAGGGGGTGCTAAAGGGGATGATTTAAATTATATTTTATTCGACATATTCCGTACATGGTTTTGACCGATGATGGTACCAATTAATGTAATATTATACAAAATTGTAGCTAGAGAGAATATTATATAACGGCATAGGTGTGGAAAAAAAAATGATCGATTTTTTTGTCCCATCAAACTAAGCAATGATAATAATAATTATACAAAAATTTTGATTCTACAAATTAAAATTCGGAAAATGATATCAACCCAGAAGTTTTAGTTAAGATATGGATAAGTTTTTTTTTTTTTTTTTTTTTGATTCACGTAAAAATAATAAATGGCAACAAAAAATGAGTGTTTTTAAAATATTTATGAAATTAAAAAAAAAAAAAAAATAGGTATCTAAGTGTTATTGTGAAGTTAAAATACAAAAAGTATCAAACAATTTTATGGGGTGTAATCATTTAAAGTTCAATGAAAATATTTTGTCCCTTTATTTTTTTTTTTTCATATCAATAATATTACTATGGTTACCCGACATGGCGTTTTGAGTTTTTAAATTTATAATTAGTTACCATATAAATAATGTTATAACTAGTACTAACTGTTATCTTTGTCTCCAGATATCGACGAATGTTTAACGAACAACGGCGGGTGTTCGTCCGTGTGCATAAATTTGCCGGGCAGTTATATGTGTTCGTGCAAGTATGTCGTATTATAATATAATATACGATAAAATCGCGTTGTTTTCTCCGTCCTAATACCAAACAGCGTTTCTAATTACTCGGCGGGTCCTTTGTCCTTTCAGGGCCGGGTTTAATTTGTTGGCCGACAAACGGACGTGCGCGGACGTGAACGAATGCGAAGAAAATCATCGAATTTGTAACGGCGGCCAGTGCAACAACACCGTGGGCAGTTTTCTGTGCTCTTGCTCTGGAGGTCTACTCAAAGGAGCCGACGGTTCGTCGTGTATAGGTAATAAACACACATCGATTCATACAGAGTTAGGGTTTTTGTCTAGACAAACATTTAGTTCTATTTTATCATTTATATAGATAAATAATTGTGAATTATCTAAATAGTAGATATCTGTTGTACTATAGTGTATTGTGCAAATCATTTTATCAAAAGTCGGACATACTTCGGTACGACGGGTATTCTTCGCATCTCGGGTATGAAGCTCTTGGTGGGTGTATTAAATTTTAAAGAAACGATAAATCATTTCTTCGACAAGACGATTCTGAACGAAAGAAGTTAATAATATAAAGAACAATAATAGTCGTCATCATTCAACACACTCACCAAAAGTATCTGACCCGAAGAGCGAAGAATATCCGTGGCGCGAAGTATGTCCGGCTTTCTTGTCTATACTTTATTTTACTTTTTTTTATCCAAAAGTTTCAATCAGTAACTTTATAAACCCAAAATCACACTCAAATGATACATTCAAGAGGCCTTTTTCCAAATTTTCAATATTTTTTTCCAAAAACGAAGAAAATCTGTCGACAAATTGACAAATATCTGTAAAATATATTATCGGAATTTCTATGAAATACAAATTTGTTTTTGAACATAAATTCAAAAGTAATAGAGTTAGAAACTTGAAACTTTCACCGACTATTAAAAATGGTCACGCGAATACTCCATAAAATTTTTAAAAATATTTGATCGATTTTGAGTGAAGTATACACTTTTGAAAATATAGAAAATTTCTGTTACTTGGCTATAATTTATAATAATAAATTATTTTAATCTTTTCTATTTTATTTTTTTTTTATAGTTAAAAACACATAGTATATATTTTATCATTATCAATTATAAGTATAAAATATTATATTATCAACAGATATTAACGAATGCGAAGATAAAGACGTGTGCGGCAACGGCGTGTGCAGCAATACTGTCGGATCGTTTGCGTGTCGATGCGAAGAAGGATATTCGGCAAAATTGGACACCGGTCCTGCTTGCACGGACGAGGACGAGTGTGAAATGGGCACTCATAGGTGCGACATGAATGCGGCGTGCATCAATAATCCGGTAATTTTGCACACAATAATGAAACGAGACTGAAACTTATTGAGTTTTTGGTTCCGGTTCCGGTTTTCTAAAAAAAAACCACACCTACTTCACACCATTTTATATAAGACAACTTTATTTAAAAATTATAAATTTTATTTATGTAACAAAAAAAAAAAAATATATATATATATATATATTGTACCCAGCCAGTTTTATGTTCCACAATTAATTGAGCACACGAACAAAACATATGATGAGAAAAAAATGTGTTTGAAAAAAATTCCAAATTTCTTTTACATTTTCAAAGTTATCTAGCCTCAAAATATTTTCATATTATTGTCTATCTACATTTAATTTTTCATAAAGTTTGAATTGAAAAATATAGTTTCTGAGTCATTTTTGAAAAATGTTAGGTAGTTTTTTCAAAATTTTGGGAAAACTATTGAGAATTTAAAAACATTACATCTCAAAAATGTCATCTAGAGATGAATTGCGATTCAAAAAGTTTCAAGTCAAAACTTTTGGACAAGTATTTCTATACGAAAACACATTTACAGAAAAAAAATAAACATAATTTAAAAACACTATTTTTTTCACTCCGTTCAGAATCAAAAATTAACTCCAGAAGCTTGCTTTCTCTGCTTCCTTGTTTCCTGTTCTGTAACCTAGAACCGATTAATACCGGTACTGAAAAATACCGATTATTTATGGTTAATAAACAAATTATTTTAATGAGAATTTGATACCAGTCCAGGGGTATCATTTAATAGAATACAAGGATGTGCAAATGCATCCTATGTTTTTTTTAAAAACACTTAAAATTTTAAGATGCAGATAATTTTAGAAAATTAACAGTATAAAACAATCATTTGTAATTTAACTAAAATATTTTTTTAAATTTTTTTATCAATTTTCACATATAAATATTAAGCAGAAATTTTTTTGTTTATTGATTATACAGTCATTTATATAAATATATATTATAGATAGATTAAATACACCATAAACACACAACGCATATTAACTGTACAACTGACATTTAAGTGTATAACCTTAATTATATTTATATCTAATACAAATTAAATGTTTTTGGTTTCCCCAAAAACCTTATTTTTCTATTGTAATATTTCAGGAACTCCACAACAACAGGTTTAAATGAATATTGAAACATATGAAAGATAATTGAAAAAAAATATATATATATTCTGCTCCCGATAAATTCCTGGTCGTTTGAATATTTTTAGGAATTTCTCGTAATTTGATTGCCAGACGTTTGCACATCACTACGCGTGCATACAAATCAGAAATATTAAAATTAATTTTTGTGGCTATAATTTTGTTTCTAGTCTTATGTTTCTTTTCTGCAATTATTTTTGTAATAACGTTATTGAATAATATATGCGTGAAATTATTTAGGGATCCTACGGATGCCGATGTCAAGACGGTTTTATCGGTAACGGGTACAACTGTATGGACATCAACGAGTGTCTGACGAACAACGGGGGTTGTGACCAAAACGCACAGTGCATAAACGAAGAAGGCTCGTACAAGGTATTTAAATCAGAAATTTCTAATATGATTTAATACATGACAGTATTGGGTTGATGGGATTATAATATTATCAAGTTTGTATGCTATTATAATAACCTATTACCTGATCCAAAGACAAGAGACAAGTTAAATATAATATTTAAGTGTTGAAATTCACGTGAATTCAAAATTCGTTGAAAATCAAAACGATATTATGAAAAATAACAAATTTATCCGATAACGTATCAAATAACAACGCAAACACGTTCATGCAACATACTTCATGTTCCTATCCATTCCCAATAAGTAGTGATTTTTATCGCCTTGTCTATGATATTTGCCAACACAAATTCTTCACATTCATACACTTCACTGGTAATAGTGAACGTGTGAACAAACCGTCTGTATTTTTCTTCTCATCACATTCTCATTTCTCTCTATCTTCATATTAACAGCAGTCATTTCAGTTTCGGTTCTTATCCTACGAAGTGGCTCTTCTGTGTTGAAATGGTTAGTGGTTGCCAGGAGATAGATTTTCTTTCAAGTCTTTCCATGTTTATTATTTACTCGAATGAAAGGATTTCTTAATAGCTAATCTTTATAGCAATAATTCCAATATTTTCCCGTGTAGTTTGGACTGTTGTGTTAATTGTGTAAACAATTATTAATTATGTTATTCAATTTACACGCGTTTCTAGTGTGTATGCGACGACGGCTTTCGCGGGGACGGTTACATATGCACCGACATCGACGAATGTACCGAAGACTCGACGTTGTGCGAGAACGGCCACTGTTTGAATTACCCGGGGTCCTTTAGATGCGAATGTGAAATGGGTTTTATAAATCCGGACGACAAGAACGAGAGGTCCTGCATCGGTGAGAAAATTCATTTCATTTTCATCAATAGTTTGTTTTAACCATTCGTTCACGAAATATTGCCTGATCACTCATATAAGATTCGCGACGATAAGCGTGCGCAGACTTTGTTTGCAGAGTATGCCGCCTAAAATGTGTCCCTCCCTCCCCCTACGGATATAAATGCTTCTACGATTAATATATGTATATGGCGTTTTAGTTGCTATTTCTTAATAAAAAGTTATAAGTTTTCATATTTTTTATGACTATTAAATAAAAACATTGAGATTATCAGAATTAAAAAAAATGTCTATATATGACTCACTCATCACACGTGGTTTAAATCTTTTGTAATTTATAGTTCATATTTACATCAGTAAAAATTATGAAATAAGACTTTGTTAGTGTGCCCCTCAAAATACGGGTGTGCCAGCAAATCATGCAAGTGCATACGCTGCATACCCAATTCCTATGAGTTCTCGACTTTGTTCGGTATACGAATGAATTTAAACGATTGCATTTGTCGATAGACATAAACGAATGTCACATGTTCAACAATCTGTGCGTGTACGGGATTTGTGAAAACATATTCGGAACGTTCAGATGCGAGTGCAACGGAGGATACCAATTGGACAACACGGGAGGTAAGTTTTTTGATTTTATTTTTATTTTGGTCTACCGAGTAAATTCCACAAGAATTCTCCCTCCAGGCAACTGCACCGATGTAAACGAATGCGAGAGTCCTCAAGCGTGTCTGTACGGCGAATGCGTCAACAACGAAGGCAATTACACTTGTAAGTGTCCGCCCAATTATCAACTCGTCCCGGCTGGAAACGCGTGTGTCGGTAAGCATTAGTGTGTCACTCAAAATATTCTGAAAATAAAATAATACAATTATAATCACATAATTGTATTTCGTGGCAATATTATTGACCTGCATAACTTAAAATATGAATTTTTCTTCTCTAGTAATCAACCTTAACTTTGGTTTTTCAGTGTTTTCCTCCACTATCCACTATTGTTGATCAGCTACCTCAATTACCTATAGCTTCTCAGTCCGTCATCTATAGGAATTTGTTAGTAACCGTTTTTCTAGGATGTCTTCTACCCCACTTGACTTCAATTATTTTGTGGTATGGTTCAGTGTTGTTCCCTAAAGTGTGTCAAATTATTATTCAACTCCATTCTTTAAATGGCTTATTACGTTCATTTTTATATTTCATTAAGTAAATCAATAGTATAATAATATGTATTATTTTATTTTCATATATTTCAATTTTAAGACTTTGAGGGAGGGGGCATTAATCTACTTTGTTTTAGGACATTTTTTCACCGTCCTTTTAAAACACTCCCCTAAATGATTCACGAAACCATATTTTTTTTTTTTTTTAATCTATAGTCAAAGGCAAGGATTTTAGTTTGTTGTTCGGGGGAAGAAAATAATTATATACGTTTGTACTTTGAGATACTATTCAATTATATGAATAAAATTTAATTATTATGCAAGGATACTATAATTACTTTCTGGGGGAATACCCCCTAGCTTCTCCCGGTGATAGTATGTACGTGAAAGGAAGGGGTCCAATGTACTTAGATGTATATACTATGCCTTTGACGACACTATTAAACTCGTTTAAAATTTTTTTTCATAGAGGTGTTCAAAATATTTCCAAACTCCTAAACATAGCTAAGCATTTAATTAAGATCGAACATTGTAAATTGTGATGTGGGATATTTCTTGGAATCACTAACGCAGGTTTTCAAATGTCAATCACATTGAAGGCTTGATCAGCGATTTCTCTTCGGGGATTATGTTCTTTAAAAAGTATACACATATAATTTTGTGCTAAAAATCAGATAAGAGGGAAGGACGTTGCTACATGGAAGTAGAAGAGCGAGGCGGTCAAAAACGCTGCCACCACGAAATGGGTGCGGCAGTGTCGAAAGCCACGTGTTGCTGTTCCGTGGGCAAAGCTTGGGGTTCCAGGTGTGAGTCGTGCCCCGCAGTGGAAACGGAAGAATACAAGACACTGTGTCCCGGAGGAACGGGATACAGACCCAACCCGTCCACGGTAAGACTTTTGTTGTAATTCAATATAAAAATTAGAGGGTTGGAACAAGTTTTTACGGGGAAAACCCGGTTAAAAAACAAAGATTTAAAATTGTTTACCATCCAAACGATAGGTTTTGAAAACCAAAACACTGAAGTCCCTGTGTCCACTTGAAAAACCAATGTAAAAAAAACAAACGTTACACACGCGTAATAGGAAAAACGCTATTTCCATGATATTTTGGGTCTTTAGCAACAATTCTTGTAAAGCCGCATTATGAAAATCTTTTTTGGAAATCCAAAACGGTCACCGGTTCCGGGGGGAGAGGGTCAAGATTAGAATCTGACAGTCGTGGCGTTCTTTTACCACCGCGATAATATCGCTAATCGTCTGCGCCTTCTGTTTCCGACTGCAGGTGATTCTCGAAGACGTCAACGAGTGCGAGGAACACGACAACATATGCAAGGACGGGCACTGTACGAACACGTTCGGCAGTTACATGTGCTCGTGCAACGAGGGTTACCGGCTCGACAACACTAGCACATTCTGTTATGGTAATGTAAGAAACACACAAACCGCGATCGGACTCCGAGTGAACATTATTATAACGCGTCCCGTTTTTACCGTTTGCCGTGTTTCAGACGTGGACGAGTGCGACGAGACGCCGGACATTTGTGGCGTAGGATTTTGCATCAACGAAGTCGGAACGTACCATTGCGTTTGTCCGGACGGATACATGTTGTTGCCCAACGGAAGTACGCGAACTCGTTCTTTACTTGGCCCAACAATTATTAAATTTTTTGAAAAGTAATTTCGATCTTACGCGAAAATTCGAGTTAAGAGTTTTATTGTTATTTCACGAATATTAAAAGTATATTACATCAAAATATCTTGTACAATAAATTTCACTATTTTTGCTTTGAGGCGAAGTCGTTCGGGAAAATATCATTGCATAAAGCCCAAAAACATATCACTGTTAAAATGTCATCGGAGCATTAACTTCCACGTTTTTCATTTTTACATGTTTTGACCCCATTCCCGAATTCGGTTCCAGTTTACCTGCCCTTCACTCACCTCAGTACCAATTAAGCTCCTCTCTGATGATTAATATGTTTGAAAAGAGAGAAAATCATTGTTATTCCCGTCTAAACGATATAGTAGTACTAACCCCTAGTCAATTGATCAATTATAACACTATTTACCTGTTACACAGAGGAATGCGTGGACATGCGGAAAGAAAATTGTTTTTTGAACTACACGGACGGCCAGTGTTCGGTGCCCATGTCGAACAGTCAAACTCAAATGATATGTTGTTGTTCGATGGGCCAAGCGTGGGGTCTACCGTGCAAACCGTGTCCGGCGATAAGCACCAGTAAGTCGTAGAACAAAAATAATATTTCCCAAGGTTTTCAAATCGGGGGCGTCTTTCGGGGATAGGGGAGGTGGTTGATGACTATAGAATTTGAACATTTACGAATATATAAATACCAGAACCAAATTCACTTCTACCACTACCTGCAAAAAAATAAAAATAAATAATTTATCTTTAAAATAAACTGAATTAGAGAGAACAATTGAATTTTTAACGATATTATTGTGTAAGAAGGTTTTATTTAATAGGGTTTTTTTTTAGTTATTTTTACTTCTTATTAAAAAAAAAAAAAACATCCTTTAAAGAGAATCTTGTACTTTCCAACTGACTTCGTATAAACTTTTGATTGTCAGTTGTAGATTTAAATACGCGATATAAATTGAAACGCATTTCTGTAGAAATTCGCAAGACTGTAAGAAAAAATATAAGAAGATATAAATACTAATAAATATTATAAAAATATTTAATCGTTAATTTTGCTGATTGAGCTATTGATTATACTATAGGAGAAATAATTTTTCATAATTTCAAAATTACATTTTTACCATCATCACTTCTACTATTACACTTAATCTGTAAACATTGTACTTAATTAATCAATTAAGCACAAATTTATCTGCTTGGATTTCATTTTGATAAGTCTAAAATCATACTATTATGGTCGATTACTCAGAATTTATTCATTTTGTTTATTTTTTTTTAAGTCGGCCAGTAGTGTTTTTAATGCGTAATACTAAATACATATAATTACATGGATTAAATTCAACTAGTTAAGGAGTCGATAATTAACTAAAAGTACTCAGTTAATAATTAACGAGGTTATTGTAAAACTTAACATTAATTTTCAAACCAGTCATCCGTTCGTTTTTGAAATCGTTCTAATCTACCGTGACTCGAAATGACACCCTGCCATCCCTCCCCCCCCAATTAACCATTCTGAAGACGGTAAGCACAATATTTTTCGATACTTATTTCGTATTTTCCCAAATTTCAGAGGAATACTTAATATTGTGCGGATCGCGACCGGGTCTGATCGTCAACCCGATGACCAACCGGACGGAAGAAATAGACGAGTGCACGTTGATGCCGAACATGTGCAATCACGGCACGTGCGTCAACACGCCCGGGAGTTTCCACTGTTCGTGCGACAGCGGATACGTGTACGACGCAAATTCTCACCAGTGTATCGGTACGATATATTCAAACGAATTTTCTCCGCTCATTTAGAATAAAATATTGTTTTTTGGGATCCGAAATGTCACAAAAAACGAATAAAAATCCGAACATACTTTACACCATTGGTCTTCTTTGCTCCTAGAGTGAGACTCAGTGGATTTATTATAAATATTAAATAAACTGAGTGAAGATTTCGTTACGGTGGTCACCAACGTTGAAAATAAATAAAATTTAAGAATAAACATTTTTGACTTAAGTGATACCATGGTTACAATAGTTACTATGGCAACAATGGTGACCATATTATCATGATTGCGAAATAAATGGCAAAAATGATATTTTAAGTTGTGTCAAATGAAAAAAAAAAAAAAAAAAAAAAAAACGAAAAAATATATAATGTCAAATTTAATTTCCTGTTATTAGATTCTGAACGAAGTGAAGAAGCTAGTGTTTTTACAATGATGTTTAATTTTTTTTCTGTTAACTCTTTTTCGTATGGAAATACTTGCTCAAAAGTTTCGATCAGCAATTTTTTGAAACCGGATTTACCTCTAGATTGTACTTTAGAGAGATCATTTTTTGAATTTCTCAATTCTTCAACTTTTTTTTTTTGGAAAAAACTACCCAAAATTTGACATATGATCTGTCGTTTCTTTAAAATTCAATACGCCCGTCAAGAAAATCCCGCCCGTAGTGCGAAGAACACCCATCGTACGAAATATGTACGGCTTTTATTATTTTGAATTTTCCAATAGATGATAACGAATGTCTGCGCATACCAGCTCCATGCCGGGGCATTTCTCAGTGCGTCAACACTCCGGGCTCGTTCGAATGTCAGTGTCCCGAAGGATACAAACTTGGGCTAACCGCAAGAGAATGCGTGGGTGAGTGTCACGTAATAATTAATATTTGATAATTAATATTATCAGAACCGTTACTTCATAGAAGCCTCACTAGTGTATAGGGGGAGGCACGAAAAATTATTCAAATTATTAGTCTAATTTTAATACAATCCACATTGATCAATCGTGGTTTTTCCGTCGCATTACTATAACTATATAGAAAGAGTTAGTTTTAAAAACATCCTAAATATGAATATCTATATGTTTAAAGTCTTATATTATGTTTTACATATTTTCAATGTTTTTTTTTTTTTTGCTTCATGGTTTATACGTAGTCCGATTTTTGAATAGGTTCCTGTATAAAATCATCGAAAATGATACGCTTTCGGTCCCCATTTTGAATGCTAAAATTTTGATTTTTTTGATTTTGTTTTTATTTTTATTTATTTATTTATTTATTTTACTGTCAATATACAATTTCATTAGATTATTTAAAACAATTAGACATTTTCATTTTGACGCTGCCCCAAAAGCGTAGCTTGTGGCGGGTGCAGCAAGTTCAGAAAAAATAAATATTAATATCTAAAATAACAAAAAAATAATAGTAATACAATTAAACAATGTTTAAATTTAGAACGAAGAGAGAAAGAAAATACAATTTTATAATGTAACAAGATTTAAACTAAGATTATTTACATATTTATTAAAGATATATTTATTTTTATATAATTTTAAATTTATATTGAGCATACTACATAATCTAATACCGACACTAATAACCACTTTTCTACCAAACTCTTTATGGGTTACTGGAATATTTAAGTCAACCTCTTTTTTTAAACGAGTACAATATGAATGATTTGGTGAATACTCTTCCAAATCAACATTAAACATATTTCAATTTTAAAAATCTGTTTTCTTTTTCTCGACTTTGTTTTAGATTTTGTATACTGGTTTTAAAACCGAAAACGACTTGTTTTTTACATATAGCAAAAAAAAAAAAACGAGTTTTAAGCGCGGTTAAAATATAATTTTTGGATTTTTGAAACAGTACGATGAAAATAAAATCAAAAACACACTATTGTTGACGATACATTGAAAATCAGTCATTTGACATTGAACCATAGTAATTATTTATCTGATAAAATTTCTCTCTCTCTCTCTCTCTCTCTCTCTCTCTCTCTCTCTCATAGGTAGGGGGTGATTTTCGGGTTCATCCCAAAGGGATGATTGATTTCTCGACACGGTTCTGATAATAATAATAATAATTGTATTCGTATAACTGATATGGAACTGATTGTCCTCGATAATGTGCCCGTAAGACGTGGACGAGTGTTACGAGCGAGAGGGAATTTGCCGGGACGGCGAGTGCACGAATTTGGACGGGAGTTTCCAGTGCATTTGCCACAACGGTTACGCGCTCACGGCGTCCCGAGACACGTGCGTGGACGTGGACGAGTGCAGTCGTCATCCGAACGTGTGCAACAACGGCACTTGTCTCAATACCGTGGGCTCGTTTCAGTGCAGCTGCTTCGACGGTTTCAAATTGAGTCACAACAACGATTGCATTGGTACGTGGGTGATGATATTTATATCGTACAGAACGTTCCAAGAGTCCCGCGTGCCACCCTTTGTATCCCTTACTGTCAATATTATTTTTGAATGCAATCCTTTAGTGATTAATCCTTACACAAATTACAATTTTATAATATTTATTTCTAAAATAAATAAATAAACATCAAAAGGTCAAAAACATTTTTTCTTTTCGGTTTTGTTTTTTAAAAATTTAAAAATAGCAATTTTATTAAACTTCTTTTGGAGATAAATTAAAGAAAAAAAAAAAAAGTTATCGAAATTTAGTGCGAATTGGCAAAGTTATAGAGCTGGTTAAGTTTTTCAACAACACAAAAGTTTCATTTTTTTTTTTCTTAAATTAATCATGTAAAGGTCAATTAAGATATATATATATAAATATATATATAACCTAACCTAATATATATATATTAATATCAAAATTTGGTGAAAATTTTCTAAATAAGAGTAGGTTGTGTTTTAAATAACAAATACTATTATTTTTATGGAATTAAAAACCGAACTGGCTCTAAATTGGTAAATTTTCATTGAACTTCGATATATATTTTTTGAGATTAATTATTTACTTTTATAAACTCTAAAATAAAATGGCTGTTTTGAAATTTCATACTGTAATGTTTGTGTCTCATAAAGTTGCGATATTGAAACTAACAAAATAGCATAGTCAAAAAAAAAAAAAAAAATGAAGCATAACCAAAACTTTGATAAGCACAAAATAAAAACTCGAATCCACCGTTAACTTGGCGAGATCACACGAGACCTTGTTACAAGTGTTTTTTTTATTGTTTTCCCGCCCTTGCAGACGTGGACGAGTGCAGGATGTTGCCGTTCTTGTGCAGAAATGGCCGGTGTAGGAACACCATGGGCGCGTTCAGCTGCGAGTGTACTTCTGGGTACGTGCTGTCACCGGACGGACAACATTGCAGGGATGTGGACGAATGTACCGAGGTAATTGTGCACGAACAAAATATAAAATATATAAAAAAAGCTCCGCATACTTCATAATATTACTTATTAGATACTCTTTGTTCCTCGGTTGGAATACTCCTGGGGTGTGTGTGAATTTCAAAGAAATGATAAAAAATTTCTTCAGTCAAACGATTGTGAGCCGAGCTCACATAGTTGATACACAATAATAAATGTCAGCTTTAGAAAAAATAGATTAGGAAAACTATTTTTTTTACGAGAAAAAATAGTTTTAGAAAAAAAATTTCACATCTTTCAGAACATATTTAAAATTATAATTATATTTTCTTTTGCCAAAATAATTTTTATATTATTGTTTATCTGTAATTACATTTTTATAAAGTTTGAATAAAAAAACTATTTTACAATATTTGGCCTTAAAAACAAAAAATTAATAAATAAATGTTACTTAATAACAATGAAGAGAAAGCTGATATTATTTAGATTAACCGTCATTTGAGCCGTAATTCTAAAATTTAAACAATTGTGTAAAACATTATTTAAATTTACGGTTTTCATAAAAAATACACCAGCCACCAAGTGTAAAAAACCCATTTGGGAATTTTTGGGTTAAAGAAAATACTAAGCATATTTCAAATTTCAAAAATCGCAATGTTATGACTGAGAAAAAAATGATTATTTTTATGTAAAAATGACCAGTTTCGTACAAATTCTAGCTTTTAACGGTTTTCAAAACAAAATTTGAATTACAATTTTGAGGTTATTTCAGATTAATTAGATATACTAATGTTACTGAAATTATGTTGAATTTTCAGCTAATAATATAATTAACTCAATATTTTTTTAGGTAGATAAAATCTTACAAAATACAAGATAATTCCAAAATTCTATAATCACCCCAAAATTGGTCAAATTTTTTCTCATCTTATTGAACTATTGTTAAATATGCGTGAAAAATTTCAAGTTTCTAATCCTATAACTTATAAGTTTACCGTTATTACTCAATTGATCGACAGGTTTTCCTCGTTTTTGGAAAAAGTATTGAGAATTTTGAGAAATTTATTCTTAAAAATACCAACTAAAGCCGAATTCAGATTCAAAACGTTAATAATCAACATTTTTAGACGAGTATTTTGTGTACGAAAATATGCATACAGGAAAAAAATAAAATAATCATCATTGTGAAACCATTAATAATTTTCGCTCTACTCAGAATTTAAAATTTGATAAATTTTTTTAGAAAAAATAATAACGACGGATTGATTTCTAAAATCTTAAAGGACAGGCAGTTTAGTTGTTGACGGTTGTTTTTTTTTTCTGGCAGGTACCGGACACCTGTCCTCAGCCGGGAAGATGTCAAAACCTGATGGGGTCGTTCCTGTGTACTTGTCCGCCCGGATATCGATTGTCAGCGGCCAAAAACTCGTGTCTCGGTGAGTGGCTCCGCGACGCGTTTTTCTCGCATTCGATTTGTACTTTGCTATACACACATTTCCCTTCAATTACAGACATCAACGAGTGCCAGGAAATGCCCGGAATATGCGACGGCGGCACGTGCATGAACGTCGACGGCGGCGTGATATGCGAATGTCCCGAGGGTTTCGTGCTCGGCTCCAACGGGATGAAATGCATAGACACGAGACAAGACCAGTGCTACGACGTGTTTTCGTCCGGTGAGTGGAGTCGTTATCGTTTTGCATACGTTAAAAACCGTTTATAACGGCGTTTAAAGGACAATTCGAAATAGGTCATATACCAAAATGAATTGAAAACATTCAAAATGCAATTAAATAATATTATATGAACATAGTATCATTACGTAATGCGAAATTGTGACTAAAATACTTACAGAAAATAGTAAAATTTAATTTTCTATTATTATTTGTTTTGTATTTTAAAAAATAAATAAATAATAACATTTACGAACAAAAATAATCTGTTGCCTTACTTTGTAACCTTTTGTTGTTCAATACCTTTGATAAACGTAAATGATAATTAATGTCATTGTGGCTAGATGAAAACATTTTCTAAAATAACCGATACTGGCCGTAATAACATCCGTATAAGATGTCATAACAACAGATACAAATCAGTAAACAATATAATATAGAACTGTTGCCGGGCTTTCGATTTAAGACCATATTATTTCATTACAAAAGATTTCTACCGTGTTCATGTTTTTTTCGGTGTTCTTCATAACTTGTGTGTCCGCAGGTACGTGTCTGGCTCCGAGAAAACAGAAAATCACCGAAAAAGAATGCTGTTGCTCGTCCGGCGGCGGCTGGGGCAAACGGTGCACGGCGTGTCCGAAACCCGGGAGCGGTAAGAAACGCGTTATTGTACTCTATTAACACACCACGTTTTCGTCACGACCACGGGTGTAACGAACGGGAGCGGCTTAAGTTCCAACTAATTTTGGGTAGAAAAATGATCCAAAATTACAAAAATGCTTTTTGTATAAAAATAGCCATACTAGGTTTGTTACTAATCTAGGTTTGTCATACGTCCAATCGAATATATTCACACACGCAACCCATTCACGAGTCACCGTGGGGTCGTCATTGTTAGGAAGATATATATAATATATAATACACATTAATGATTGCTATTTAAAAATATTTCCAAAAATACAGCAAATTTCTTTAATGAATTTAGGTTTTTAAAACAATCTTGAAAAAAGATGCAAATGTATATAAGAAACTGCTCATTCCATAATATAGGTAATAAATTACTTTTTAAATATAATATGTTAAACGAAAACGATAAACAATAATAATATAGACAGAAATAGCGTGGTCTCACTTAGATTTCATAAATCACATAAGTTTAACACCATTAGTGAAGGTGGGGGACAGCTAAATCAAACGAATAAATACTTAAGCCATCCCAAATTTTTTTCATCCTAATACCTCTAATGTATACCAACAAGTGGTTACAAACAAATTTTGGAGGAAATTCGAAAAAAAATCTCGGCGAGACGTGATCACCTCAAAAACCATCTTCTCTTCCCCTCGGTTACGGCCGTCGTCATGACTTAAATCGTTTTTCGAGCGTTCACCGCGCGTGATTCTGATGCAGACGCGTTCGCAAAACTGTGTCCCGAGGGCGTAGGCCGCGGCGACAAAGGCGAAGACCTGAACGAATGCGACTTCATGACAAACCCTTGCGACGGGGGCGAGTGCATCAACACGGACGGATCGTATCGGTGCGAATGCCCGTCCGGGTACGTGTTGGACTCGACCGGCAAGAAGTGTGCGGACGAAAACGAGTGCAAAATCAACGTCAACGCGTGCGGCAACGGGACGTGCATCAATCTGCAAGGCGGATTCGAATGCATTTGCGCGGACGGCTTCGCTCCGGGACCAACTCAGGTATGCACATAATATCGGGGACACATCTGACATATAAACTGCATAGTACGTTTTTGATAGAATACCTATTAAAAATAAAAAGTGTACTTACCTTTAGTGCGATACTGATTTTTTAACGAAATAATACACTTTTGCACTAAACGACGGAGATATCTCCCGGTAACGGCCAAATAACAAACTGAATTGTGACACTCTTGAAAAAAAATTACTGAAATATTTAAAAAATACAAAAACGACACTTATGCCATCTGACGGCTTAATATTGAGTTATAGATATGACGGTTTTACTCGTAAATATTAGTGTTTAAGGACATTCTAAATAATGGGCATAACTAAAAATAGCCGATTTTTTAGATATGACGTTGTTGAAAGGAGTGAGTGAAATGGGAGATTATACTCAATACAGGGTCGCCAAATATCCCGCATTGTCTCAGGTATACTACAGGTCTCTTGACATCGTGTATCCCGGTGTCTCGAAAGATTATTTTGGGACGCCAGAACGTCTTGATTTGGAGAACGTTGTTAGAACAATAACAATTTTTCTATAAAATTTCATAAAAAAAAAAACGTATTAAAACAGCCGGACATACTTTGCACCATGGGTATTCTTCACTCCTATGCGTTATGGAAAGTTTACTAAAAACAAAATAATATAAAATACTTAATTATAATTTATTTGCTTTAATAAAAACAATTTTTTTTTGCCAATTTAAAATTGTTTTTGAATCAGAATTTCGTTCCAGAAGGTACTTAGAGGTAATTTGTCTAAATTTTGAATAGTATTTCCAAAATTTGACAAAAATTAACGTTAAATGTTAATAACTGTTTGTCCGTCAAGGTGTGTGAGGACGTCAACGAGTGTCTGGAAATGTCCAACCAGTGTGCGTTCCGATGTCACAACGTGCCCGGATCGTTCCGGTGCATATGTCCGTACGGATACGCTCTGGCACCGGACGGCAAACACTGTCAGGGTAAGTGTATGATCGAAGCGCTTTTGGTGCAAGAACAAGATAACTCCACTTTTTTCAAATTTTTCAGTACGAATAAAAATATTATTACTATTATAATTTTTTTTTTTTGTTGGAATAACGAAAAAAATGCGTTTTAATACATTTTAGTTCTATTATTAGAGCATGAAAGTAATAAACAATTTTTTTTTTCTTTAATAATTACTATCAAAGTCAAGTTTACACGAAGTAGTCTTATTTCTCGTTTCCAAAATATTATTTTTTCACAATATTATTATATTAATATGTATCGGATTTAATTAGACGTTGCGCCAAATTGTAGGTGATTTTTTATCATTTAATAATTTTTGAAAAACCAAATTATTTTCAAAAAGAAGCGGATTTATCTCGCAGTCGCACCGAGTCAGCACTTCGATTATTGTTATTATTATGAGCGTTTTCAAAGTCGTTGCGAGAATAACGCGACGTCCGGTGTTTTCTCCGAAACAGACGTGGACGAGTGCTCGACGCCAGCGAATAACTGCAAATTCGCGTGCAAAAATCTGATCGGCTCTTTCGCGTGCATCTGTCCCGAAGGATACGCGCAGATCGGCACCGAAGAGTGTCGGGACATCAACGAGTGCGCCGAAGACCCGAACGCGTGCCGAAACGGGTTCTGCGTCAACCTGCCCGGCTCGTACCGGTGCGACTGTTACGACGGGTTCAAGACCAGTTACGACGGGAAACAGTGCATAGGTGAGTGTGGGGGGTCATGTCCCGTTTGAGTCAAAAAAAAAAAAAAAAAACCCCTTTTATAAAAAATTTAGCCCGTTTGCGCCAAAATAGAAAAGGTTTACCCATAGCCCATTTGCGCCGAATTTACCTGCTTTCTTTCAACGCTTAATTCTAATCACGGCTCGGATGTATATGAAATTAAGTAAGTAGTTATAATTTAAAATTGTAATGGATTTTATTTGCTACAAGGAAAAAAAGGGAAAAACGCTTGTAGAAAATAATAATAAGTATATCTGGCGTATACTTCGTCTAAAAACATTGAAGAAATTTGACATTGAACATTTGAGAACTCGATGAAAGAAATCCCAAATGATCCAAAATTCAAAATTACTTGGTGAAAAACTGACATAATTTTATTTACATATTGAGTATACATATGGCTGCTAAAACATTTATAACTGTTAAATTATTAGGTTTTTTTTTTATTTAAATTCCAATAATACTATTATGCAATATCGTCTTAAAAATAATTTGATTAAACTCATTAGTAGAAATACTAATATATATATATATATATATATATATATATATATACGTCTCCTCCCCGTCGGAACAGATACCTCAACAACACTAGGATTACTGTATCAAACTATTATGCCACACACGCGGTTACAACGCGAGCGTGATTAATATTGATGGTATTTTTATTTTTTTTTTTCTGTTTTTCGATCACGCACAAGACTCTAGAGTCGGATACTGCTACAGGCATTTGCAAAACGGCAGGTGTGTCAACAATCATGGTGGCGGCGGTGGTGGTGACGTCACAGGTGCCGTGACTTACAAAGCCGTGACGAAAGCTGACTGCTGTTGCTCGATGGCCGCCGCCTGGGGACCGCACTGTCAACCGTGTCCGTCTCCGTCTTCGGATTCGTTCCGACAGCTCTGCCTGGAATCCGGTTACACGATCGACGGCCAAGGTGATAAGGATAACCATTATTATTGAAGACACGAGACAATTGATACAATTCATTTTTTATAATATGTGAATTTACTCTACATTTGAAATAACTTAACCCATAATTTTTTAAGGGGTCAAATTTCCTACCCCCCCCTACGACCACCACTGGTTACTAACAATAAATAGATACTTATATACCTTATGAATTATGATCGAAGGGGTACATTTAGTATTGTCTAAGCGAGAACATATTGGCTTGAGTGATTATTTACAGGTATCAAAATGTTTTTTCCCGAAATAGTATTTAAGATAAATATATTGTGTGATTTGGGAATGATGTCAATGAAAATTAAACATTGAAACGTCAAAATTATCAGAAAAATATACTCTATTAAATGGCCACACAAATTTTTTCAAAAATAATATGGTAAAAAGTACATTTTTAATTTTTTTACGTTAAACTCTCCATAAATTTATGAAATAATTATAGTTGTAGTCCTGATTTCTGGATTGTAAAAAAAAAAAAAAAACAGAATTTTATTACCTTTATTATCTCAGATCATAAGCGTCACTAAGAGGTAACGAGGGGTCTACTCATTACTCCTGAAATATTTTTGAGTTAGTGAGACTATCATTCTGCTACCCCTAAAAATATTATAATTTAAAAAAATATTAATCACTTTAATGACGTATTGGCATACAATTTATTGGTTACAAAAATAACGGTATAAAAATAAAAAAATGATATTTTAAAAATTGAGAAATAGGTAATAAATAAATTAATAATTTGTTTTCTTATCAATATTATAATTTAAAATGTATAAATATAAGTTTTTTTTTTAACTTTAATATAGGTACAGATTGAGTCAAATGTATTAAAAACTTGGGAGACTACAAATGCTACAATTTTTTTTTTTTTTTCTAATAGGATATGTGCTTATCTGCTCAAATAATATAATTATGGATTACAAATTATGCTAACCCTCTGAATAATCACTCTAGCGACGCTATTGTTTCAGAAGATATCGCAATGAGCAAATCCTCGGTTGGACACTCAGTAGGCTATTCGAATTTGTGTGGGCTTTAGTATACATTTTTTTTTTTTTTAGTAATATCATTAAATTATTATAGCGATCGCTCACAATAGATAATGTAAATAAAAGAAAAAATATTAAAATTTTGTTTTTCTCATTCCTCGTTTTCTTTTCTTTTTTTTTTGTGCAGACATCAATGAATGCGAGACGTTACCGGATTTGTGCGCCAACGGGCGGTGTTTGAACACATTGGGATCGTACCGATGCAGTTGCAATAAGGCGTACAAAGTCGACCACACCGGGACACGATGCAATGGTAAGTGAGAGAGCTAGATGGGGCTGAATGATAGGCTGTTAGGTACGATTGTTCGCTGCCCTTATCGGCGATATCTTTTTAACCGTACGATTGTGTTTTTTAATTAATTACTTTTTTAATTTTTGCTATTTACATAAGGCGATTACAATATTTTTTTTTTAATAAATATTATTCTTTCATCCTGTTGTCCTGAAAAATGTCTTTCACATATATATATATGTTCTTTTTTTTTACAATAAATGCAATGAATAATATGTAGGTTACACAATATTGAATTATTAAATATTGTATTTTGTATGTCTTTCAGCAAATTCAATAATGTAATGAAAAAGTATATATGGATTGAATAGATCCCAGTGAATATTATATTATAATCGCAATGAAAGTGGTGTAATCGACGTCGGTATATTTTATTGCTGGTTTGACCTTATTTGCCTCGTGGTGTTTTATAGTTTTCGAAGTACGGTCACTCTACGTTAAAGTGACCGTAATCGCAGTTTTATTGTTCCGACTATTACCTATGTAGGTAGGGAGAATATAATATCGTTTATCAATGTACCACAGCATATTTTTATAGCACTTTATACGAATACTTTAGTTGGTCAGTAAATACAAAATAAAATAGCACTCAACCGGTAAATTTTTAATTAAAATAACCTATACTTAATACATAATATTATGTCATTAATTATTTATTATTATTGTAATGAATTGGGTGTTTGGTCTAAATCATATATTGTAATTTTTTTTCTTCAATCCGTTAATCAAAACTCACAGTCTGAGGGTGGGTGTAGAGCTAAGGATACGTTTATGTTGGGTCCACATGTTATATTCAAATTTAGTGTGTTCTACTCATTAAAACAATGTGATATTATGTTATTAGGTGCGTTTATTTATTTTTAATTAATTATCCTTCGGTAAACTTCGAACCAAATGAACATTGAACGTGCAATCCACATTTACCTGCATTGTGTTATTTTAAAATATTTTTAATAACGATTACTAATTACCAGGGCTTAATTAAATTCTTGCATTTACGTATTAATTTTGCTAAGTTGTGTTAAAAGCTAGGTGGTATAAAATTTCATTTCAAGATCGAGGCCCCCCATTTTTTTATTTTTCGTTACTGTAATTTATATTATCCCTCATGTTTTTTAGTTAAATATTCATATTATATGCTTGTGGGGTTTTTTTTTTTTTTTTAATTTAAAATTTCATAATAGATATGTACCTAAGTATAATTTTAAAAACAAAATATAATTAAATAAAGACAAAAAATGTAGGATAATTCACATATCAACAATGGGATTTCTAACTAGTTGCCGATCCATCGTCAAATAAGATTACACGTTTTTTATTGTACTTATTAAAATAATGAAATTTAAATGATACGTCGTTTTTTAATTGAAAAACTTTTTTGTTCATTAGTTTTTCTCGCGACCCCCCCTCCCCTCCCAATGTTGAAAACCACTATTGATTTAACCACCGATGTTGCAGACGTGAACGAGTGCCTGTTGCACCCGTCGCCGTGCGAGATGTCGTGTCAGAACCTGGAGGGCGGCTACACGTGTGGCTGCGCCGCCGGCTACGTGTTAAACCCGGACAACAGCACTTGTCGCGATCTAGACGAATGCGCCACGGGCCAACATATCTGTCAACAGCTGTGCATCAACACGCACGGGTCGTACAAGTGCGGATGCGAACCGGGTTACCGGCAATCCGGCGACCACTGTTTCGGTGAGTACTCTTAGAAAATCGCGTCATATCGAATGATGATGTCTCCTTTTGGAGGGCGGGTGGGGGGGGGGTGAATGAGTCTAAAACTAAAAACTAACTGTGTGCGCAATGGTGTAGTTATGGGGAGGATTTAGGGGGTGTTTAAACGCCTCCCGGAACCAAAAAATAATAATTTTGTGTAATTACAAAGTAAAAAAATAACAAAATATATGTTTTATTTTTTTATTTTTAAGGAAACACTTTCTCGTATGGAATTATTAACTGTCCTAAAGTTTCATGCAGTAATTTTTTAGATAAAAAATCACACAAGTTGTACTTTAAAGAAATCATTAATTATTCATAATTTTCAATTGTTTATTCAAAAACGAAGATAATCTGTTGAAACATTTTGTAAAACAGAAAAATATCCCGTAAACGAGTTTTTCAAAAAATCGATTTAATTGATTCCCCATAACAGTTAACTCTAAAACTAATTGAACAAGAAACTTGACCTTTTCACACACATTATCAACAATAGCAAACACAGATTATTTGGTCACTACTTATTCCAAAAGTTATATTGCTTAAATCTTGAAAAATGGACCATATTATCATAGACGAATTTTTGGAAAGAATGTAAATATGTTACAACTGTTAAGCATACCTACTCAATATAAAAAATGACAAACATTTTTGTCTGTAATTAACTGAAGCTCCACTCAGAATCGTTTTTTTTTTTTTTTAAGAAACGATTTATTGTTTCTATAAAGTTCAACACAATCACTATGTATTCCGTCCGAGGAGCGAACAATAATAGTTCTTTAAGTTTTTATATAAAAAGATTAATTACACTATAATGTATTATCATAATAATTTTCAGTTTTAAATTAGGTTTTACTCATTTTTCTAATAAAATGACGAATTTATTTTATTTATTAATAAGAAATAAAATGTATTTATTAATCTATAAGTTCAACCCTTAAAACAATGAATTGCAAATCTTCTTTGTAGTCATTTGAGCTGCAATTATAAATTTAATCATTTGTGACTAATTATTCATACAGCCGATTTCTATATATAGTTCTGACATTTGTTTTGATTTAGAACGTTGTTTAGCATTTTACAAGATTTTAATTGAAAAAAAATCGTTATTTTACTTAACAAATATTAGTTTCGTATAAACGTTATACGCTTTTTCATGAAAATTAGACACACGTATATGAGTCAAGTACAGTTTTATTTTTCAGTCAATGAAACCGAGAATTAAAAATATTTACAAAAAAAAAAAAAAAGACATTTCCAAAATTCTATAATTATTACTTGTCTAAAATGTTTTTTTTTTATTTTAATTTGTATCCAGTCTGTACGCTCTGTTTTATTCCTTATTCCATTGGTGAAAATAATGTTCATATTTTGTAGTACAGTATATCGTGTCGTCACCTAGCGCTAAATTCCAAAACAACGTAATATAGTTTAGTAATCGGCCGCTAGATAGCGCACCAAATACGGTTTAAAATTAACATAAGATGTCGTAGTGTATAAATTATACCTACAATAATTTCATAACGTTTTTATTTAACACTACGAATCCGATTAACATTCAATTTCAATACATTAATAATTAAATTTCAAGTCATTAAAACAAAAACAATAACAACATAATAATAATTAGGGAATTAAGTTGATGGCATATGTACTTTAGACGATCTTTTCTTAAGTTTAAAACGTGTGTGATACTATACGGGTGAAACTATTTTTTTTTTCTTTTCATATTTTGTCTTATTTAGCGTCATATTTGAGGGTTTTCATTTTTTATTTCGTCACATTTTTTATCATATGTAAGAATTATTATCTCGGCATTTTAAGTCTATTTTTTAAGCAATTTTCACAACTAGAAAGAATATAATCAAAAGTATGTCATCTTTTCGTTCATGTTTCATCGTTAGTTTTATTAAAATTACATTTATTCAATTTAACATTTTATTTAAAATGTAAATAAATAATTTGAGCGATTTCAACAATATTCTAAACGCGTTTTCGCGTTTTTGGTTTCATTTTCGGTGCTTTTGGGTCATTTAGATGCAAATTCAGGGCCAGTGTTGTACAATGAAAGCAAAAAAAAAAAAAAATGTGTAGATAAAATAACAGATAATTTATTGAAAATTTATCTGGATAAAATTATAAGTAGTAACTGCAAATTATCAGACAATTTAAAAAAGTTTTCACAACTTAAATCTTACTCTGTAAAAATGATAATTTTAATGTTTATTATAAATTAATATGAAGTGTTAGATTATAAATTATTTGCTTTAAAATTATTATTATTTTAGATTCTGAACGAAGTGAAGAAGCTTATGATTTTACAATGATGTTTATTTTTTCTTTTTTTTTCTTTTTTTTTCTCTTTCTGTGAACACTTTTTCGTATAGAAATACTGGACCAAAAGTTTTGATCAATATCTCTAAAGAACCGGAATCATACCCAGATGGTACTTTAGAGAGGTCATTTTTCCAATTTCTCAATACTTTTTCCAAGCGCG
>JAIPRM010003078.1:14294-27445 GCA_025469315.1 Stegophylla sp. TES_Ste_2020 | reverse complement strand
GAGAAATTCAAAAAATGACCTCTCTAAAGTACAATCTAGAGGCGAATCCGGTTTCAAAAAGTTATTGATCGAAACTTTTGGACAAGTATTTCTATACGAAAAAGTGTTAACAGAAAAAAAATAAAAATAAACATCATTGTAAAAACACTAGCTTCTTCACTTTGTTCAGAATCTAAAACGTATACATTTTCGCGCATGCTCTACCATAAAATCAAACTATAACAATACGAAAAGCGCTGTATAATGTTATACAGAGTGAGTGAAATTCGTAAATTATTAGTGTGATGAAATGACGTTTTATATGCTCCTAGATTATTATATTACATTATATGCCTAAACATGAGTATCATCAAGGCTTAATAATTAAATAAATAAAATAATTAATTTTATTGATGAATATTACAATGTTATTACATAGTATATACACTTAATAGTACGTTTTTAATAGTAATAAATTTGTTAACACGAATTACTCCATTATCACAATTATTGCCTTATAGTCTATTGCCGGGGTGCATGAAACTTTACAGAACCGATAACTATTTATCGGTTCTGTAAAATTTAAAACCATTCTGTAAAATAAATAAATTTGAACTGATAAGAAATTATCGACTCGATAACTTGTAGGTCAGATTTCTGTTCTGTAAAATTTGTAGAACCTTTTGGCAGTATTCTTATCATTTTATTATCACTGAAATGTAATTTACTTGTATATACTCTGTGATTAACGTTAATGTGTGTACTATTTTATGACTTTAATTTCATTTTGTGTATATTACAATATAATATATTCAAAATGTTTCTGTCATCCTCGTCCGATAATTCTGATGAAGATATTATTTTGCAAATTTTAATTAATCTTCCAAGACCAAGACGACTTAGGAATAGGTCGAAGATTACGATGATGAAATATTGAAGTATTACATTAGGGTGACAGACCATATTTAAGAAAATAAAATGCAGGACAAAAATATTTTTCATAATATTTTTAAATAAATAAGTATTACATAAAGTATTACATATATATATATATATTTATGTTTTTGAATCGTGAAAAAAGTATAATTTTTAAACTACCTACTATAGATTAAATTTAAACACTAAAACATTATTTTGAAAAACATAAAATAACATAATGAAACTAAATTGATACTTTTTAAAATTTCTTCAAATCCTTTATTCATGCATATTGTATACTAACTTTCAAAAAAAACTTGTTTATTCATTTTAAGATTATAATTGATCTTATGGTATCCAAAAGATTTCTAGACTCTTACATTATTTTATTCAATAATTTGATTTCGAAAATTTAAAATCAACAGTAAGTCAAAAAACGGGATTAATATGAGAGACTTTAAATTACAAGACAAAAAGCGTCCTGAGAGAAGTTTGTCAGGACACCTTATATTACACAAATTTAACGTCAAAAATTTATCATCAAATCATTATTATCTTGAGTAAAATATTATCTTCGATAAGAATATTTATATACAACTGATTACCAGATAAGCGGTTATAACCTCATTATTTAACACAATTTACAAATTCCTTTCATGAAACGCAATTCGTTCTACAAACTGTTCTGTATTTTATTCTACATCTTATCAACGCAACAGTTTAGAGAACAGTTTTCATGCAACCCGGCATTATTATCTATGTGGAAAGCGGGATCATAGAGAAATTTATTTATTATCTATGATCGGGACCATAGACGTATAATATAATAAGTGGTATATTATATGTCTATGATCGGGACGCAGTGTCATACACACAAATAATGGTCATACGACATCGATAATACGCGTTACTTTTTTATTACAATTAATTTTATTATCACACATTCCCACTACCTGTCACCGACACCTGATAATGAAACTATCTGTGAGATCACGACGTTCGCGTTTAAATTCTGTTTGAAGTACCTAGTGCCTTTGTGTAGAGTTATTAAGTAATTTACACTAAGTTTCAAAGCGATTCGCACATGCCAGCCTATCGGAATTTTGATCCACAAGGGTCCTTTTCCTTTCTAATTTTCGACTTGCCGTAGACGGCTTGGGATTCAAAGACGTTACACTGAAGTAAGTATGGCTTGTACTACATATTTTTTGTTCATTGTGTTCAACTAATTGTCATTATCAGCTACGCACTATTATTATTGATTGTTATTAATTGCTGCTATTATATTTGTGTCCAAACCGAAATAATTAATAATTGCAATAACGACAACAGGTCATAGGCCGAATATTATCTGAAGTGACAGAGGACAGCTCGTTTGGTTTTTTTCTCAGTCGCCATATTTTGTTGAGTTGTATTATATGACGTTTGTTATACTATCGTAATATCATTATTTTGTACTGTTATATTTGGTGTGAAGATAAACCATCCAATTGACCGTGACAACGATACAATACAGCATAACTTGAAACGTGAATTGTCCTCTACCTTAAACTTTCTGAAAATAAGTACCTAGGTATGATTAAAATTTAAAAGTTTTGATGTTAATCTGTGATACTGAGTTATAGTTTTAGAACAATGTCTTTTCAAATAACTTATGGCTATTGATGACTGGTGAATTGTATAGTTCAGATTTGCATAAATTGTATTTCTTAATTTTATACTATGTAGTAGGTTAAATTTTTAATTTACCTATTATTATGTTCATATCAACTAATAATTTTAATTATTAATCTTAAGACTGTTGTCCAGTTTCCTGGTATGTTCAAATTACCACTAGTAATGTATAATACTATATAAAAATCAGTAGGTACTGTATTGTATTACTTAATTTTTTGCATTTCGGTACACTGAATAAAATATAAATATAAATAAATTCAACTCTTTTTGCCTCTTTCAAGAACAAAATAGTTGAAATAAGTCTAATTCTTTCCATATGAAAATAATTATTAAATGTATATAAAATATTTAAATAATAAAGATAATTTATTATAATCAAATAGGTAATAACCTACCTACCTATAAATTACAATTAGCATTTATTTTTTCTGCTATTTAATTTTTTTCTAACCGGGTTCAATATATTATTAGTATTCACCTAAAATTAGTTAGCATTATATTTAAATTATAACAATTATGTATTTTTCTTTACTCACTTGCCCTAATTTATATATATATATATATATATAGTAGATATATATAATAAGCCAATAATGGTTAAAATCATAATTTAATACTCACTATTGATTCATAAAATATTAAGATAATACAATAATAATTGTCCTAATGTCTTAATATTATTTCTTTTCATTTATCTAATTTTAATTGTTTGTCTGAATCATGCACTTAAATTTAATATTTTGTACATATTATATTACCCAATAAATACTTTATAGCATATAAATAACAATTATTGGACACTAAGATCACAACTATGTGACTTTATTAAATTTCATAAGCGTTGCATTAATCATTTGTACTCAAATACTCATTCCTGTGTAGTATGTATTTAAATTTTGTTTATTAATTAAAGATTCTTGTTACAGTTTGTATTATTATGTCAGTTTAAAAAAAATATATTCTAATCAAACAGTTTTAAACAAACAGGAAAATATTTTTATTATAATTGTTTAAATAAACTTATTTATTAATATATTTAGTTACTAATAATTAATAATTTTTTTTTTTATTTATCTATGCTATTCAATACATTTTTTAAATGTGTTTGGTATTGTAAGAAATATATGAATTAGGTATGATTATTTATAAAATATTTAATGCATTATTAGTGTTGTATTTCTAGTAATTATTAAAATTTGCTCTGTTTGCGTAATTAAAAATAATTTATTTATGAAGTGGATTCTTTTTATGTGAAACACTTGATATTTGTTAATTTTATGTGTTTATTAGCTTGTCATATATAACTTGTCAATATTTTATTAATATTTTTGTTTCTTGGTATTTTAACTTTTATTTATTATATTGCCATTTATATTTTTTAATAATATTGAAAGTGTAACAACTGTATAATTTTTATTAAATCTTACTTTTGTAATTGTCTGTATATTTAATTAATTTGCATAATTTTTTCTGTTTCAGATTGTACAATGGTAACAGAATTACTATCTACAATTCTGTTTTCATAGATATTAACAATAACAAATGCTTTATTTCAATTTAAAATATTTCAAACACTGTATCTGTAAGATTGAATTATCATTTTTACCAAATAGATTTAATCATCCTAAAGTCACATTAATGAACAAGTTAATCGATTTAAAAACATATGAACACCAAGCTGTCTCTTTGGCTGTTAAATTAATTATTAGTGGTAGTGTTATAGCACTACCAACTGATACGGTTTACGGATTAGCAGCTGATGCACAAAATTCAAGTGCTATAAACAAATTATATAGCATCAAAGGGCGTAATCTTCAAAAACCAATTGCTATATGTACTCACCATGTAAATGATATTGGAAACTGGGGTAAAATTGATCATTTGCCCATTGGTCTTTTAGATGCATTATTTCCAGGGCCAGTAACAGTAATATTACAAAGAACAGCTTCTCTGAATTGTGCCTTGAATCCCGAAGAATCAAATATTGCTATACGTATACCAAACAGTGGCTTTGTTCGCAGTATTGTAAGTGATTTCAAGAAACCAATTGCTTTAACAAGTGCTAACGAGAGTAACAAGCCCAGCACATTGAAACCTATAGAGTTTTCAATATTGTGGCCAAAATTGGACGCAATTTTCGATGGTGGTACAATTGGTTGTTCATTAGAATCACGTCAAGGTTCAACCATAGTTGATTTAACAATTAAAAATCATTATAGTATAATAAGAACAGGGTCTGCACTACTAAATACAATAAATATTTTACATCAGTTTGATCTAAAAAAATCATTATGAGTAAGTTCTTTAGAACTATTATTATAAATAAAGAAAGCAAGGATGGGTTCTACAAAGCATCTATTGTACATCATTTTGAAAAAATACTAAACGAATTTCATTCTGAATTCTGTGATAAGGATGTAAAAGTTACTAGTTCTAATCAAACTGCTAACAAGTTATTGGATAATTTAGAAGCATTATTTTTACATGGTCTTAAAGAAACATTCATCAGTCAACTCTCCACTGTGATAGGTAACAATATAGATAAGAATGTAGACATAAATTTTTGGCACTGTCTTCTTGTACTCTCGCCGAGCGGTATTGTCGATCAAGTGAGTTAACATCATATTTTATAAACTAAAATGAAACTAAATATTAATAAACTAAAATTTGAAAAATTAAATTGTTTTCAGATAAATTCATTAAAACAGATTACAACAGATATAGGAAAATGTAGAGCTTGGATTCGTTGTACCTTGAATGATTCTGTATTCCGCAGTTATTTAATATCAGCTGTTAAACATCGGCAATGCGTTATAAAATATTACAATAAGACTGCAATTTTGCGTGACCGTGGGCATATTGAAAAAATCATTGCACTCTTAGAAAGTATTGACCAGTATCATTTTGACCTTACAATGAACTCAAGTCTCCTAAATACATGGACCAATAGTGCATTGATGTTAGCTGGTTATGTGACCCCAGCTCTTAAACAAAATCCTTTGCACATAAACACTCTTCAAACAGCCGAGGAAGTAAATGATATTGATGAAGCAATAATGATTAATGATACAAACAAATCTGATGAAAGTTTCTCTTCCTCCATATCTTCGTCGTTTGCTGATTTAGACAATTTACATAATAAAATCAACTTCAATGAAGAAGAAATGTGGAAAAAAATATTCAGTCAGCCTTCTACTTCTCTTGGTAGTATTAAAGGTATTAGTTTCGATAGTAATGACAAGGAAGAAAAAAAGGAAACTCCTAATGTTGAAACTGTTTTAAGCAATGACAATAAGACTGAAACAGAAGAAGACAAAAAAACAATGAATGTCGAATATGAAAACAACAAAAGTGAACCAGAAGAAAAAAGTTTTTTAGAAATATTAGAATCATATAAGTCTAGAGATAAGACTAACAGTGTACCTTTCAACACACAAATATCTGTTCCAAATATTTCCAGTGATCTATTTGATGATCTAGTTGATGATTCTAAAATCTCAGATAGTGTAAGTATAAAGTGTTGAATACAGCAGCTTGAATTTTGTGAAAATATTAATATAATTGCTATTTAGAATTTATTTTGTAATGTCATAATTATTGCAATGTTTTTAATTATTATTCACAGGACGATGATTTTGAGAAAGTTGCTAAGCATCCTGAAAGTTTGAGCCTAGATGTAATTATTATTATAATTATCTTTTAAATTATATCTTAGTTATAATGTTTTTTAAACATTGTTATAGCTTTTAAAAGAGTACTTGCAATATTTGTTCACACCTCCTAAAGAACCTGGGTTACATAGTCAAGAATATACGTGTAAAAGTTGCAACGAAATAATCGGAATTGATTTTGGTGATTATTTGTAAGTTAATATTTGAATTCAATGTTATATTCATATATTCTAATATATCAAATTGTTTTTTATATTGTTTGATTCAGCAAATGTAATTTTACTGCTTGTTATTATTGTGTACACTGTTTTGGCTCAGAAATGTGGCCAATTCCTGTGAAAGTATTGTTTGATTGGGATTTCAATCATTATTCTGTGTCCAAAAGTAGTGCAACGTTTTTAAGTGAAATACAATACCATCCGTTGTTCAACATGAGAAGTATCCATCACAAGCTATACAAAGCTAACAAGGAAATGAAAAAGTCAAAAGTAAGTATACTAATACTAATAATTAAAGAGAAGCAATATTACTATTTATTTTGGTTTACATCTTACAGGATTTACGTTGGAAAATTTACTACTTGTATCATTATTTATCTACGTGCAAGTTTTACGATATTAAAGAATTGTCTAAAACTGTATGGCCTCGTTTTTATTTCTTCAGCAACATACACTTGTATTCATTTGCTGTGAGTGCATTCAGAACTGTAAATATAGAGCTCGTGGTTTGAATTCATTTAATTTTTTTTAGGATCTTCAAGAAATCTATTCTGGTACCTTATTTGAGTTCCTAGAGCGTATTATTAAAGCCTGTCAAACACATGTGTACCAATGCACAGTATGTAGTCAAAAAGGTTACATCTGCGAAATTTGTAAAGACTACAAAATTATCTATCCGTTTGACCTAGATGTCAATTATCGAGTAAGAATTATATAAAAAGTTATATTGCTAGTTTCATTAATCCAAAATATAGTAGAATTTATTTATGAAAAGAAAATATTCGTTATTCAATGTGAAAGTTATTTTTATTATAATTATAAGTACGTTTGTAGGTGTAGTTTATCATCATTAAAAATTCATAAATGTTTGAAAACAATTTATCACATGTATATGCATATAAGTACTGGAAGTGTAAACAACCATTATTGACTTGAAAAATAATCAATTTTTTTAGAGGGTAACAATCTTATTTAACATTTGGGAAATAGCTTTTTTTTTTTGTACAATAATATACAATTTATTATAACTGAATATTATAAATAATTTCCAATATACTTCTTTCATCTCAAATATATTTCTTGAAATGTTTTTTGATATAATCTCAAATAACAATAGTTGTTTTCTATCTTAGTATTTCTTATAATTATCCAATACTGTACTCTAAATTTTATTTTTTTCATTTTAAATTGTCTGTTAAAATACATAACCATTACATGTTGCAGCACAATTTTGTTTGCATTATTATAATTAAGCTTAGGGTCTTCTAGCTCTAAAAAACATCAGTATATACATGCATATATACTTTAAAAAACAACCAAATATACAATAAAATATGCTCTAAACACTTAATCTGATATATAAATAAACTTATAACTATTGTTTTTTTATTTTTTTTATTAATCAACTATTAAATACAACAATAATATAATAATGATATTTAAATAATAATTTTTTTATATATTGTGCACTATATTTATATTTGACTGCTATTTTAACAATCTTTCAGAAAAAAAGTTGCAAATGCTAAAAGTCTTTAAAACCTATTTATAACTTATGAGATAAATTTTAAGCAATGAAAATTATTATTTAAATGTCTATATTAATATATATAATCAATCACTTAGCATCTTTGTGAGCCATTATTAATAATAATAAAACAAAGAGAATTCTCCATTTAAGAGTATTTGCTGGACGAGGAAATTTATTGACACTTGTTCATTTATTAGTGATCCCATGTTATATTAATACGTAGTATACTGTATGTTCATAGAAACACTAAATACTTAAGCCAGATAATAACCTAACCTAACCTAACCTTGGTGTGGCCACTTTGGCCTAGGAACATTTTGACATACTAAATACAAACCTTTTTAATTTCAATGATAAATATAATGTAAAAAGCAATTTAATTTAGTAGCAACTTGTGTTTTGGTCTATGTCCTTAAAAAAACAAATTATGTTGTCGTTACATGGTACTTTAAAAAGGTTATTTTTTCGAATTTCTTCTGAAAACTTTGGAAGTAAAAACTATCCAAAATTTGACTAAAAGGACATGGAAACTACAATTTTTTGATCAAAACTTTATAAAGATTTAAACATAGATAGACAATAATACGAGAAATATTTTGGCGCAAGAAAATTTTGAAGAAGTGATAAAATATTTTTGACACTTTTTTCTTATTAAATTATTTTCCCATTTAGATAAAAAAAAAAATAAAGTATAAACCAGAAAGCCGGATATACTTCTCACTACAGATATTCTTCGTTCTTCGGTCAAATACTCTTAGTGGGTGTGTAGAATTTTAAAGAGACGATGATTTATCAATCATTACCTCAATAAGATAATTTTGAACAAAGGAAGTTAAAAACATAAAGAATAATATAATAGTCATAATTTTCAACACACCTACCGAGAGTATCTGACCCGAAGAGCGAAGAATATTGTGCGATAATATAAGGTACAATATATTAATATAACATAAGAATAATATGCAAAGTATGTCTGACTTTCTTGTCTATACTTTATTTTTTTTTATCTAATAAATAAAGAAAGGAAAAATTTTTTAAAAAATATCCAAACTTTTTTTCCATATTTTCAAAATTTTCTTGTCCCAAAATATTTTTTATTTATTTGTCTATCTATGTATAAAATTTTCATAAAGTTTGGATCAAAAATTTATAGTTTCTGAGTCTTTTTTGTCAAATTTTGGGTAGTTTTTTGCAAAAAAAGGTACTTGTGCGTTATTTCGACTACCGTTGCTTCTTGATGTCGAACGCATGGTGAAATGCACAACTTTTTAATATGTTTAAAATAATACAAAAGTACCCAAAACTAATTTCAATGTATTTATTGAATATTGATAATAAAATATAATATCGGCTATTTACCAATATGTGGACTACCTCTGTTTTGTGTACTGCGTTTTGTTTACTCGGTTATGTGGTCTACAAGTGTATGTATAGGTTAGTTTACTGGGTGTTTGGTCGACTCGCTACGCCCATTGATGCCTCCGCATCGCTCCGCAAATCAAAAATATCCTCGGCTTGTTGTGCAACATGGGGACATTTTGGCTTGATAATCGACTTGCTATGCGAAGTAGACCGTTTAGTTACTGGGCAATTTATTCATGGCCACTTCGCACAGCAAGTCGATTATCAAGCTGAAATGTCCCTACGTTGCACAACAACCTGAGGGATATTTTTGATGAGAAGAACGAACAAACCCCCGGTAAATTAACCTACATTTGCAGACCGCAAAACCGAGTACACATAATGAGGTAGTCGCGACAAAGCAACGGTAGTCGCATTAATGCACAAGTACCCAAAAAAAAAAAATTGATAAATTCAAAAAATGATCTATTTAAAATACTAACTAGAAGCAAATGCGGTTTCAAAAAATTTCTGATTGAAACTTTTTTATAAGTATGTCTTTACAAAAAAGTGTTACAGGAAAAAAAATAAACATCATTGTAAAAATACTAGCTTCTTCACTTTATTTAAAATCTACAAGTAATATAAAGTAAAGTAAAGTGTAGACAAGAAATCCGGATATACTTTGCATCATGGATATTCTTCGCTTTTTAGGTCAGGTACTCTTGGTGGCTATGTTCTGTTAAAATCTGTAAAAATACTAACTGTAAATGGTTATATAAAAAAAAAAGTTGACTTACAATTTTATCATGTTATTTATAACATGTGTGTGTGTGTGTGTGTATCGTAGGAATTTATTCACATCAGGTATTTTTACCTCAATGCTTAATTTAAGTCTGGCAAATAATAAAAATGAACCCTTTTTATAGTATATTAAAGTTTAAAATATTATTTTCTTAATAATTGCTTATTTTTATTCTGATTTTGACATGAAAGTTTTTAAAATGAAATTCTCATAATCCAACAAATCCCATCTAACAATAAAATGTAACAAGTACTAACCAAAACTAACATAAATTTTCAGTTATAATGTAACTTTTTACAAATTTTTTATACTTGTATTGCCATACTTAATTAGTAGTTATTATGTACTTATTTATTATTTATATTTTAAAACTATAGTACCTGTAGAAATATAAGTATTAATAATTCACATAGGTATTTTACAAATTTTACATTATACATAATTTTTATTTAGAGTAGCAAAAAATATTTTAAAAAATAAATGCTTACTTACATGTTTAATTATATTATGCTTATTTAAGTCAGGCAAATAATAATAATAAAAATGGAACATTTTTATATCATTTTAAAATTCAAACGATATTTTCTTATTAATTATTATATTTCATTATTTATTGCTAAGTGCAGGTAATTACTAATTATACCTTGGTAGTATAAGAATAAAACAAGAATAAAGAGTTGTATTAAAATTAGATATGGTTGTTATTTTAGTTAGTACTTTTACTTGTTGTTATATGTTAGTTTTTGAGGGTAATATGTTGGATTATGAGTATTTTATTTTAACAGTATCTATATAATTTAAAATCAAAGTAATAATTATTAATTAATAAGAAAATATAGGTAAACATTTTTAATAATATAAAAATGTTCCATTTTTATTATTTATCTGACTTGAAATAGACATTTAGTTACACACCAAGACACTTAATTAAATGACTAGGCAGATAATAAATCACATAAATATTAAATTCTTTGAATATTTGCCAAGGCATTTAGTAAAATGCCTGATTTGACTATATGCCTACGACATATATAATATATAACATCATTTTAAAAACACTAGTTTCTTCGCTCCACTCTGAATCTAAAAATAAAAAATTCAACTGTAAAATCATAATTTCTAAATAGCTATCTAAAAATGCACTGCAAACTTGTATATTTGCTACTGCATATTCAATATCTGCACACAATTTTAAACCCTGAAGAGTGAGATGTAAAAATTTGCTTAGTACAAAATAATTTTTTTTATAATATTAATTAATTTTTTAACTGTCTTATATAAACTGAAACTCTACTCAGGATCATTTTATTGAAGAAAATATGATTTATTGTTTCTTTAAAATTTAACACTCAATTGAGGACTGAAGAATTCCCGTGGTGTAAAGTTTGTCTGGATTTTAATGTTAAAACACAAAATTCAATTATATAAAAATTCAGGTTAATGGTATATTTTACCGGTTTTTTCAATTTTTTGTTAGTTTCCTCTTATACTTAGCCGCCCAGGGAATAAAAATAGAGCATTTTGATAAAATACTTTACTAAAGTACCATCTAGGTGTCCATCTAAATTGTTCCTGTTTGAAACTTTTGGACCAATATTTATGGGAAAAACTGTTTCCAGAAAAACAATAAAAAGAAATAAACATAATTGTGAACTACTGGCTTCTTTGCTCCATTCAGAATTTAACATTAAACCTATGTGCTATGTATAAAATAGTCTGTTGTAATAAGAAAAAATTTAAACATTTTAGAGATAAGTTTTAAATATTATGGTAAAAGAAAATTTCTACCAGATTAATAGTATATTATGTTTAATTTATTATGAAGTTTTGATAAAACAAACAATCACTATTTTACATAAAATTTACCAGTTTTATACAAATTCTAATTGTAAACGTTTATAAAAAAAAAAGGTTTAAAATTTTCTTATACTTTTTAAGCATTAGTAATATTTATTAAAAATTACTTAAAATGCTTTAAATTATGTTGTGTCACCATTTAATATGTATAGTATAATGACAATTAATAAAAAAGTTATAAAATAACTATTTTTTTTTTTTTTTTTTTTTTTGGTGGGTAATTGATGTAAAATATTAATAGTATTTTATTATTTCAGTGTCGTCGATGCCACGCTGTATTCCATCGTAACTGCTATACTGGAAAGACTTCGTGTCCAAAGTGTGAAAGAGACAAAATTAGAAAAATGAAAACAACAGTAAATGCCAATGACTCAGATAATTGATTGATTAAATAATTTGGTAAGAATTATTCTTTTTAGATTGTCAATATAAAATTACTGTTCATTATTTGAAAACAAAAGTTTAAATTTTACATTATAAATAATAAAACAAAATAAAATGTTTAAAGATTAATACTCGAGAATAAAAATAAAAACCTTTGATGTATAGGTATATAAAAATAAAATAAAATAAATAAATAATAAATAAAATAAATTAATGAAAATAAACTTAGCCTGGAGTATTATAATTGTTTTTCTTTAATGACCGTTTTTGATTTTAAAAATCATCAGGTTAAGAAAATTGTCAATGAAATGAAAAAAATTTAAATAAGAAATACAATGTAGAAATAGATAAAATTGTCATTTTACATAGTGAATATAATAAGACAGATTAATTAAAATGAACAGAGTGTACATAGATGTGTTGAAAACTTATTTATTTGTTTTATTTTATTTTTACATACCTATATATCATTGGTTTTTTATTTTAATTTTTACATTGCAACTATTAGATGTTCTTCAATTGTTATCATTATTGTTGCTGTTTATTTTCTTGTACATTTATGAGGAAACAGTTTGAAAATGTGCTCATTTTCTAACTTAATAATATTTAAAAACTATATAAGGTACAATATTTCAAAAAAATAACAAACATAATTTCCATTATATACTCTGTATTTTAGATTCTGAACGAAGTGAAGAAGCTTATGTTTTTACAATGATGTTTATTTTTTTTTTTTTTTTTTTTTCCGCTCTGTGAACACTTTTTAGTAT
>JAIPRM010003078.1:0-14194 GCA_025469315.1 Stegophylla sp. TES_Ste_2020 | reverse complement strand
AATACCTACTATTTCACCTACAAGATCAAATAATGTTTGTGGCCGAGTGGGTATGATGTATGCTTTGATGCGTGCAGTACCGGGTTCGATTCCCGCCGCCCGGCACTTCAGATTTTTGCATTTTTTTTTTCTTATATTATTAACTTCCTTCGTTCAGAGTCGTTTTACTGAAGAAATGATTTATGGTTTCTTTAAAATATAATACGCCCGTCAAGAGAATACCACCTGTCGTGCGAAGTACACCCATCGTGCGAAGTATGTCCGCTTTTTTAAAATGTTCTATACACTCAAGACAGTAGCGTAGCCAGTACTTTTTGTCAGAGAAAGAAACAGATTAAAATAAAAACCCAAAATGACATACGTATTTTTCTAGTATTTTGTTAATTTTATTCCTTTCATTACTCTGATTCTACATTTAAAAGTATACTACTTCCTTCATTATTTATAAAGATATAAAAATAATTATTTCTTTAAGTTTTATTAATTTTATACTTAAAGAAAGTAAAGTAAAGTAAAGAATAGGAAAGAAAACTATATATAATATTTCACACCATGGGTATTCTTCACTCCTCGGGTCAAATACTCTTGGTAGGTGTGTTGAAAATGACGACTATTATTATTCTTTATATTATTAACTTCCTGCGTTCAGAATCATCTTACTGAAGAAATTATTTATCATTTCTTTAAAATCTCTTGAAAGTACCATCTAGAAGTGATTTTGTATTCATAGAGATACTGATCGAAACGTTTTAACAAGTATTTCTAAAGAGAAGTTTTTTCTGAAAAAGAAAAAATAATAAACATCATTGTAAAATCATAAGCTTTTTCGCTCCACTCGGAATCTAAAAAAACCACTTCTCTTTTAAAGTCACTGTCAACTTTATATTTTGTCCTCTTTATTCCGTCACAAATCTCATGCGAGTGTCGAATCAATTTCCCATCTATTGTGGATTGGCTATTTATATCGATCGAAACAAAAAGTGAAGTGGCCAGTCGAATGAGTACATAACAGATGTTAAATTAACTTGTCCACTAATATCGAAGTAGTGTAATACTGGCTTAAAATTTTAACGTTTTAACGCAGCGTAGCACTATAGTGTGTAATCATTTATAATATTATGTATATATTTAGCAAAAAAAATAGCCCCTTATTAAACAGCCTCTTCCGTCCCCCTTAATATTAAACGATAAAATATTAATTGGCTGTGAGTGAATAATAATTGTTCATGCATTCAGTCCTGATAAAATGATGCATTTAGATTTATACTACTATAAATATATATATACTATATATACTATATATATTATATTGCCATTCATTATTTTTAATGGGACAAAAATAAATAATGAGAATTATTGGTCTTTTTCTGTGACATTATGAAACGATGTTCGGAAAGATATTCACTTATTAGTTGTTACTGCCCCAATATTTAGTTTTATTATAATCTCTAGGCGACAAAACTTACACAATATTTACTAATATTTAAAATTAAAATATCCTCCTAAATTATTCCAGACTATGAGTCGGTAAATTCTTATTGTATATGAAAAAGTCCGTATAAAATATTTAATACTTATAACAATGAATTGTAAAAGTAATGAAATGTAGTCGAAAATAAAAATCTTAAATTTTTTGTACTTGTAATCATTTGAGCCGTAATTAAAAATTTAAACATTTTAAAAATATTATTCGAGCCAATTTCTAAGAAAATTTTTTATGAGATGAAAAAAAACATCGGGGGAGACTATTGGTAAAGTAAAAATATGTAGAGTGCTAATTAAATTTATTATTTAAAATGTTATAAAGATTTGACTGAAAAATTTGTTAATTTACGAAAAAAATAAATTTCGCAATACTTCTGTGCAACGAAAAAAAAAATAAAAATATTTGACACTTTTTTAGATTGTCAGGACAGTTAGACTCATATTTTGTCAATAATATTGTTTTAAATTTTCTGTATTTTTTTTAATGCAACATTTTTAATATCTTACCATACTAGTGCGAATGGGCATGAAAAATATTCTCCTTGTCGATTTTCATATTATTTTCATCAGTGATAGATTTAGTGTCACGTAAAATAGACAATAACCCAAGGCTAGGAAAATTATTTGGGAGGAGGGGAATTTTATATTAAAATCATATTTTAACTAAATAGATTATACATTTTCTTATTCCAAAAGTCAATATTATTATATAAACGATTACCAAGTAATATGGAACTGTTTGAGTAAACTTTGCTTTATTTTTTAATTGAGTAAAAGAAATTAAAATATTGAAACCTACGTCTTGTAAATCAAAGTCACTGGGCTACTTCAATTCCTTTAATACTCGTATGTATATTCTGTATAAAAATATAACTAAGATTTGTTTGTATGTAAACAGTGGTGATTTTTATCTTTAATTATTTGTGACTATGAAATGAAGAGGTCGCTAATATTATAATATTTTCATATTGATGTTTAATTTAGATTAAACATTTGAATATTTCCAATATATCTCATTATCAATAAGTATGTTTATTAATATTTTTATACATTTTTAAGCTGGCCACACACTACGGTTTTATTTGTACGTGTACGATGTACGGTGTAGTTCGCACATTTTTAGTTCGTACACCGATGAACGACACACACTATCCATTTTGTATCTTTGTACGGTGTTCGAACAACACGGACCGTTTTTTTGACGAATGAATCAACATCAAACTATCAACATTATTATCAACGTACGTACTAGTTGTATTTAACCGCATATTATGGCTCCTGTTTCGCGCACCGTAAATTTAGCTTTGGCAGTTTAGCCACTAGCCGTGGCATTGGTCCTTCATAAAATTAAAGGTAAAAAACAAAAGAGAAAATGGACTAAAGATTGGTTGCTGAAAAATAATTATTGTTATCAGTACAAAAATAACATCTTGAAAATAATAATATTGGGGTTATTTATATATGATTTATTTATATATGCTATTTATAGTTTTTAAAACTGTACGGTTTTAGTTCGAACGCCGAAATGGGCACACACCTTCGGTTTTGTTTATTTCAAACACCGAACACGGACAAAAAATCAAACTCCTCAGTTTTTATTCCGTTTCCGTGTACGGTGTTTTTCATCCGTTTTATTGCCCATCCACTTTCGGTGTACCTTGTTCGAACTACACCGTACATCGAAAACGGACAAATAAAACTGTAGTGTGTGGCCAGCTTTAGAATATATTTTCTTTTCTGAGTTTTTAGTTTCACCTTGAAACTTAATATTATCATTATTCATTAAGAAATTTTATGAAAAATCAATATTGACGTCTTTTCCCATTTCTACACGAATTATCCAGTGGTATATCATACTCCTGCATATCCATATGTCGCAACTCGTATATTAAACAACTTTTTCATAATATGCTTAACGTAATACGTTAAAGGCCGTTGTCACAAAGGTCTCAGATTCAACCTAGCATACACCCACTGAAGTCAATAAAAATATTATAAACATTATGTTTATTAAAAAATATTTTTGTAATCAAAATTTTGGTAACAAAACACCCCCCCCCCCCCCAATTACTCAAATATTTGTTTCTGTCTACAGCTTTTAATACGTGTAAGCACAAGGAATTAATAAATTTACATATTTATTGTTTAACATTTTTTTCTTGTTTAGTTTTTTGATTTGGCAGTATCTAATATTTTTTTTTTTTATTAATCTGTTTATGTATATCGATGTAATTTTTTTAAAGGTTTGAACAATATTACTCGAGAGCATCGTAATATACGATTATTCACAAAATATTTTATTGGTATCCCATTTTCACAAACAACGATTTATGAATCTATGAAATTTCTATATTGAGTTCGTTTATATGTTTTTTGTTTTTAAACAGATATGCCCATGTTTGCCGTTTGGTAAGTTACTACAGTAGAATGCCGATTATCCAAACGTTATTCAAGCCAGACGTTCAATTATCCGGACATGTAAAAAAAAAAATAAAATCTTTTAATAATAACTTTAATTGCACGTATTTCATCATTCCACGTAATCATCTAAAGAGGATATCAATAATGAAACAAACTAACTCCTTTTTCAAATGTTATTAAGTTTAGTATTTTTTTTTCAAATTATGATTATATTAATGTATAATGTGTGTAATAGATAATAAATGTCTGTATAAAAAAATATTAATTTAATGTTTTATATTTTAATTGTCCAGACATTCGCGTATCCTACCATCCTTTAAATTAATATTTAATCAGGATATACGGAGTGTTCTATTGTACTTCAATTGGTCAGCAGAAAATTTATAGAGTCGCCAAAAAAATGGCTAAGGCGGAAATAATGTAAAGACGACTCTCGTAGATAAAATGAATAATGCATTTTCAAAAAGAGTGGATCGAATGTTTAATACTCGCTCGTTACGCTCCACTAATCAAAATTGTCCTTCGATTTGCTATTAAAAATCCCCTCGCAGTGATTTACATCAAAAAAACAATAGAAAGAAGACGCAAATATGTGCCTATGTATCATAAAGAACGTCTCCTGAAAAAATACACCTCGTTATAATGTAAGGCCCGTAGGGATGAAGCATATGCACATTACATACAAGTTAATTGTTTTATATAATTTATAGGGAGCAATATACAGTGTGTTCAACGATAAAGGTAACACAAAGTATTTTGAACGCATGACCTTGTATTCAAATCAGGTTTTTTTTAATGCATAGAGGACATATAATTACATTTTTTTTTTTTGATAATTCTTAATTTTTTAAAAAAAATTCTGCGCATGCGCGACAAAATGACTTTTTTTTAAATGGCACCCCCCATTTTTGAGTTCAAATTTGAATTATGTGAATTTTTTTATTAATTTTATAAAATTGACTAATTGAGAATGAGTTAAAGTTTTGATTCATAAAATTTGTATTTAATTTGTTTTTCAATAGTTTACTTACGGTCTTACAAATTATGTGTGATTTCATATGATTTTTTTTTTTCTTAAAAATTATATGTAGTGTTATAAGTAGAAGTAATTTACATTATTTCTACCGAATTTTCAATTAAAATTTCTCATAAATGGTGTAGTTTTGGTTAATTAATTAAAGAAATTAACACATATTCTATCATTTTAATTCAGTTTTAATACAAAATTATGATTTTGATAAAGAATTAAGTTATCTAATTTCAGTCTGGTATTGATGTCATATAATATCGGTTTCACATTTCTACAAAAATTATAATATGAATGCATATTTTCATTTTCAGCTGATGGGTTTTGATATTGACTGCAATTTATTGTTTGTAAAATTTTAGTTCAACTTTTAACATAATTTTCTGATTAGGAAAAATACAACACTACACAGGGATTCTCAATCTAATAGGAATGGTTAAAATACATCGATTATTTTTTTTTTCGATTAATCGATATTTAAGCTCGATGTTTTGTTTTTAATTTTTAAACAGGACTTTATGAATCACTTTTGAAGTAGTCGATCTAGGTAGCATGAAAAAATTTTATGTCTGTTATGTTCACACTATCCGTGAGCGAGAATAAAATAATGATAATATTACTATCGTCGATAGATAATATTGTAATTTATTGTTATAAGTTTTATGTACATAAATCATAACCAGGCCCACACACTTCTATATTTAAAACTTGGAAGTTAGGATTATATTATACCTACCAAGAGTAGTACTTGCGACAGTAATCACTTTTAAAATTGTTTGGTGTTTGGTGAAAAAAAACAAAAATTACCGGTACCTAAAAAAACAAAAAGGCCGGACATACTTCGCACGATGGGTGTTCTTCGCACGACGGTTGGGATTCTCTTGACGGTTGTATTCAATTTTAAAGAAACGATAAACCATTTCTTCAATAAAACGATTCTGAACGAGGAAAGTTAATAATATAAGAAATAAAAATGTCAAAAATTTTTTTTCACATTTTCAAAATTTTCTTGCGCCAAAATCTTTTTTATAGGATTATTTATCTATGTTTAAATTTTCATAAAATTCTGATCAAAAAATGATGGTTTTCGAGTCGTTTTTGTCAAATTTTGGGTAGTTTTTTCCAAAAATAACATTGAAGAATTGAGAAATTCAAAAAATGACCTCTTTAAAGTACAATCTAGAGGCGAATCGGGTTTCAAAAAGTTATTGAACAAAACTTTTAGACAAGTATTTCTATACAAAAAGTTGTACACAGAAAAAAAAAATAAACATCATTGTAAAAACACTAGCTTCTTCACTTCATTCAGAATCTAAAAATAAATAAGAAAAAAAATGTCCAAAATTTTTTTTTTCACATTTTCCAAATTTTCTTGCGCCAAAATCTTTTTTATATGATTTTCTATCTATGTTTAAATTTTCATAAAATTCGGATCAAAAAATTATGGTTTCCGAGTCGTTTTTGTCAAATTTTGGGTAGTTTTTTCAAAAAAAAAATTGAAGAATTGAGAAATTCAAAAAATGACCTCTCTAAAGTACAATCTAGAGGCAAATCCGGTTTTAAAAAGTTACTGATCGAAACTTTTGGACAAATATTTCTATACGAAAAGTTGGACACAGAAAAAAAAAATAAACATCATTGTAAAAACACTAGCTCTTAGAGCTTCGTTCAGAATCTAAAATTGTTAATTTATTAGACAAAAATTTATACGGATTACATCCCTACAACAGATGGGGTCGGCTCGGTGAATGTCGGGGATATAAACAAAAAATTACAAAAAATATAGAATCACTAGTAGAAAAAAAAAATATCGATGTTTTTTCCCTGATACTACATCAAAATTGTCGATGTTTAAAATAATTTGTCCATCCGTAAGTCTCAAACTCGGTTCAAAAATACCAATGAAAATATTAAAATGGCATAGGCTTATATAGGCTATGAACGGTGAAAAGGATACAAGTATAGACACAATCATGGAACTATACAAATCGCTCCTTTGCAAAAAGAGAGTACTAACTCAAAAAATGGCTGTTGTGAGTTATTTGCAAATAAGAAACGCACTTCTGATCTACTTTTTACTGCAAAAATTTTTTTAAAATTATTTAAAAGTTAATTATAATTTACTTAATAGTGTAGTTTAATAATTTATTTGAAAGTATTATTGCAAATAACTCACAACAGCCATTTTTTGAGTTAGAACTCTCTTTTTGCAAAAGAGCGAAATGTATTAAAGTATATTCTGTGATATTATTATAACGATTGTTTTTAATTTTTACCCTTGATAATAGTGTTAAAAAAGCTTCTAGGATATGTAAGCCTCATGCGGATATGTACAGACGCCACCTCGAAATCTCGTAAATACAGTTGACATACCGTAGACACATCCGACCACTATTTTTTTATTTATTTTTCAGACAAACTAACAAATAAAAATTGACATTAATCGATGTGTCGAAAAGTAACCAAACATCGAATGAAAACCATCGTGATAATGATAACCTCGATATGAAAAACAACGGGCCACAAGCATCGATACATCCTTAACATCCCTTAACTTACCCATAAACCTGAATCGGTTTCTTAACCTATACGTGACAGGATCTGAATTAATACGCATTTTGCATAAGTCTGCTATAATAATAATTAAGTAAAGTATAATAAATAAGTGTAGCTCACACAAGGTTTTATAATTATATTATTAATACCGTTGAACTGTTCTGAAACATAAAAATAGTTTATCCATTATAACAAATTCTCATGCGCTGATAAATTGCTTAGCAAAGTTTACAGGGAGGACGATAGATGCTCAAAATAGAATACAAATCAGTAAAACAATATATATACGAGTACATACCTTATCAAGATCATTAATTCATCGTCTACGTTAACCAGATTTATTTATGTACTGATTTTATTTATTTTATATGACATTTTTGGTGAAAACATACATAAACTAATAACAAATGCATATTGAACTAAAATATATGAATTTTACAAAACCCTAAAATATAATATATAAGTAAAAAAAATAAATAAATAATAATGTACTGATGCTTACATATTTATATACTTTTATTAAATTTATATATAAATACTATACCTACTTTTTTTTTACTAATAAAAGTATTTAAACTAAGATTTATAATATTTCAATTAATTTTTTTTTTAAACTTCTACATTTCACAATATTATAATATGTGGACATCGGATACCCGCTTCATTTATAGGTACAGCAAACAACTGTAGCAAATATTTTTATCACGAATGAGATATAGATTACGTAGCATCGTCGTAAATAAAATATGTTTGACTAGTATTTTATCTTATTATAAAACAAAATGTATATTGTTTAGCAAAAATAAAGAACATGTATGCCACGACGATTCGAAATTAGTTCTTTATACGTAAATAAAGTAAACTGAGTATTACTGACATATTGAAGCAGGTGCGTACACAAAAAAATATTCCGGGAAGGGTTTACTTTTAAAAGAATATTAATGTTATTTCAATAGAACAGTTATTTCATTCTTATTTTAAATACAATTTTTAAGATTCTGGGCGGAGCGAAGAAACTATTTTTTTTACCATTGATGTTAATTATTTTTATTTTAACTTATTAATTATTATTATTTTTTTGTGTGAACACGTTTTAGTATAGAAATATTTGTGCTAAAGTTTAGACCAACAACTTTTTGAATTTCACTTTGCCTCTAGATAGTACTTTTAAGAGATTTTATTTCGAAATTCACAATAGTTTTCCCAACACTTGGGAAAAACTACCCAAAATTTAACAAAAATGTCTTTCACACATTTTTATTTTTTTAAACCAAACTTTGTGGAAACCTTAATATAAGTAGATATAACATTAAAAATATTTTGTTGAAAGAATGTTTTTTTTATAAAAAAATTTTTGTAATACATTTTTTCTCGTCAAAAAATTGGTTTTTCCTCTTCTTAGTGAATAAAGGGATATAAAACTGACTGAATAAAAAAATACATTTTTTTGTTATAATAATAAATTTTATCATTTTTAAGTAATTGTCTGAATCGTTTTCCTCTCCCGAAGAACGAAAATGCCCTTGGTGCAAAATATGATTGACTCTCTTTAGTGTACATTTGCATTATATTTAATAAAGTTAAATATTTTTTTCATAAATTCATTAGATAGTAGTGATTTCATGAACTTAAAAAATGAAATAATTGCTAATTAATAAAAACACGAGAATCTGAAGCAAAATAAAATTGCATATATTAATTTTAATATTAAATTCATCACACAACAGTTGTAGCAACAATAACAACAATAGCAACACTCTTAAAATTTTACTTATACAAATTTTATCATTTACACAAATAATAAATTGGATTATTCTGTTATTAAATAACAATTGTTAAACATACTGACAATTACTATTTACTATTGTTTATTATCGAAAGCTCGGCTCTTAATCGTTTTATTGAAGAAATTATTTATCTTTTCTTCAAAAGTCAACACACTCACCAAGAGTATCCCACCCAAGGTACGAAGAATACCCATGGAACAAAGTATGTGCGGCTTTTTATTTTTTCTTCTTCTGTAAACACTTTTTCATAGAGAAATACTTGTCCAAAAAAATCTATCAGTAACTTTATAGATCTGAAATCATACCTAAATGGTACTTTAGAGAGATAATTTTTCAAATTCCACAGTTCTTTTTCTATGCGTCAAGAAAAACTACTTAAAAATTGACAAAAAACAGTAAAATTCATTAACCTGAATTTTCATTAATTCAATTTTAGTTTTTTGACATTACTTTAAAAATAATGAAGCTCATAGATGGCACTTTACGTTAATTTAAGGGGAACAAACATTAATATAATCAAAGTAAGTATATCTCAAAATTAAATATCACCCTTAGTGGCTTAGTCAAATTTTTGTTTTGCTAAATTTTTACCATTTCACTCTGGGAAATTCTTTTTAGGCTCATATGATAAACTGAAAAAAAAATAGTGATTTAGAATTATAACTTAAATATTAGGAAGTATTCCAAGCTAGTAAAGCAGGCACGTAAATAAATGTTTATTTCGGGGAGAGCGATTCAACATTTTCAGAATGTTAGGAGCTTAAAAAAAATAGCACTCGTATTGGTCACTATAATTTAAAGTAGGTATACTTATTGACTGACTATTGCTTATCAATGCTCACCACGAGGGAGATTAAGCCAAACACCGGATTTTCGTCATAGATAATATTATATACGTAATATGTATATGCCTATGGTATACTTTCAAATTCATCATTCAATTTTTCCCTTTTATACTAATTATGAGTAATTACATAACGTTTTTTTGGGGGGGGAGGAGAGAGGGTTGATTGATTCTATTACCCTCCCCTAAATTACGTGCCTGTAGTAAACTACTATACATTGGGATTTGGGATATAAGTAACTGATAGTTCGTTTTACATTACCATATTTTGTCGTATATTATGTAAAGAACAACTTTATTAATGTGTTTTATAATAATGATTTTTATTTTAAAATAACACTTGAATTATCTAAAACCAAAATAAAAACATTTTCTGTAACAAATAATATTATGAAATATATTTGTGTACAATAACTAAACAATTTGAGTATATAAAACTGACACAATCTTCTTTCTTAAACACCTATAGATCCGAAATATGTATTAACGTGTAATATGTTTTCACTGCACATTAAACATCGTGATTTTTATAAGATTTTAAAGAAAACTATTTCAATTTGGCTATAATTATTAAAATCAGTAAGTATTAAAATTTAAAATTTAACGTTAATAATTATATTTATAAATTCGAAATTTGTATAAATCGTATTTTAATATTTTAGTGATCGACATTCAACAATATTTAGATAGGTATTATAAATATACATATAAATAAATATTTATGCAAAAATATATTTTGTTTAATAATTGGAATTGTATTTTAATAATAATAACATAAAATAGTACAAATATTTATTATTTGCATGTGTACAAAATAAAGGTAACCAATATTTTTGCCGTACGATATTGGAAATAGCAGTAAACGGACAGCCTTCATGTCAGGGTTTTTCGAATATTATAATAACCTAAATTAACTCCAGTATTCATACCGATTAGGTTAGGGTAACCATATTTAAGAAAATAAAATACAGGACAAAAATATTTTTCATAATATTTTTAAATAAATAAGTATTCATTACATATATATATATATATATATATATATATATATATATAATTTTATTTATGTTTTTTAATAGTGACAAAAGTATAATTTTTAAATTACCTATTATAGATTAAATTTAAACACATAAAAACATTATTTTGAAAAACATAAAATAACACAATGAAACTAAATTGATACTTTTTAAAATTTCTTCAAATCCTTTATTCATGCATATTATATACTTTACTTTCTAAAAAAAACTTGTTAATTCATTTTACGATTATAATTATTCTCTAATGTTCTAAATAATTAATCTCCAATCCAAAACATTTTTAGATTCTTGCATTATTTTATTCAATAATTTTATTTCAAAAACTTTAAATCAACAGTATGTTTAAAAACGGGATTAATATGGGACACACTTGAAATTACGGGACAAAAAGCGTCCTGAGAGAAGTTTGTCAGGACAACAGGACACAGAGCCGAAATAAAGGACAATCCTGTATAAAACAGGACGTATGGTCACCCTAGATTAGGTGCATGTTTTCGAAAATCAAGTTTTAGAATAATAAGATTTAGAAAATCTATGTTTTTGAATATGAAACTTTTAGAAAATCTGTGTTTGAGAAAAATGTTAATGGTGTTTTAAAATATAAAATATATTTAAATTTTCATTAAGTTTGGATCAAAAAATGATGTTTTCCGAGTATTTCTTGTCAAATTTTCGGTAGTCCCCCCACCAAAAAAAAAAAAAAAATTGAAAAATTGAGAAATTCGAAAAATGACCTCCTCAAAGTACTAAATCCGATTTCAAAAAGTTACTGATCGAGGTTTTTGGACAAGTATTTCTATACGAAAAAGTGTTTACAGAAAAACAAAAATAAAAATAAAAAATAAACATAATAATAAATACACTAGCTTCTTCACTTCGTTCAGAATTTAAAAGTACAATGAAACACGAAATAATAACTTATTGCAAATATTTAAACGAATAGTTTATGATTCTAATTCTAATTTAGATGAATTTATGAGAGGTATTGATAATAATCTTAAGTATTAACAATTATTATATTTACTTTTTATTAGAAAACATTTTATACATGAATAAAAAGTAAAAAAAATAAAAATATTTCTAAAAATTGAAATTCTAAAAGTTTTATTTTCTGAAACACAGTGTTTCAAGAACTTGGTATTCTAAAATATGACTTTCTAAAACGTGCCTCAATACCATTCATACCACGGTGTAGAGAACATTATCTCTACATCGTGATTCATATTTATCTCAATGCTTTGAATTAAAACAACCACTGATAACAATAATTTATTAAAATTGTTTACTTTTTGTCGATTAGCATAAATATACTATTGTAGTTAACAAACCAGTGGCTATTTTTCTCATTTTCACATTTTTTTTTTTTTTTGACTTAATTTTTATTATTCGCAATTATGAAGGAAGTGGTAAATTCACAATATACTTTCTTATCTTATATAAATACTTAAATTTTATTATTACATGAAAAACGCTTCAAAATAGTTAATTCTGAGTTATAACAAATTTCATACTAAATGGATCTTACCTTAAAACCTCAATAAAATATAAAAATAAATAAGTACATTTTATTTGTATTAAGTTCCATACCTTTTTTTGTATAATCAAACATGTTTAGGCAAATTAAAAAAAAAAGCTAATTTTGAAGTTATAGTTTATATACTTTGTCTTTTACTGCAGCAGGAAAAAGGCCTCAAAATAATTTTGGTTTATTGGCTTTAAATATACCTTATTAGATGTTATGGTTACTTTTATTATTGAGAGCATATCATAACAATAATAATAATAATGACATGTTTCTGTACCACTGTTTCTAAAATTTCGTTATGATACATTTTGATAAGAATTCACCTTTTATTTAATCAAAATGTATCTATATAGAGAAAAAGTATAGGTGCTAGAGTGGACTTGCCTTCTCAATTTTATTCGCAGTCCTTCTCAAGTTTTAGATTCTGAGTGGAATACATATTTCATTATCTACAGTAGTAGTAGTAGTAGTGTATTAAATCTTATGTTTTTATATAAGAATGACTATCAACGTGTTTATGCAGTAAAACAACTACAACTTGTTGTCTAAGGGAAAAAAATAATTTGCATTGTTAAGTGTAAAACAAAAAAGCGGGACATACTTCGCACGACGGGTGAGATTCATTGACGGGTGTATTGAATTTTAAAGAAACGATAAATCATTTCTTCAATAAGACGATTCTGAACGAAGGAGTTAATAATATAAAGAAGGAAGTTAATAATTTAAATATAAAATAGTAGGTTAGATACTGTTATTTAATAGTGTAAACATATACAAATACATTACAGTCGTTGCCAGATAAATTGGCACGGTGGCGGCGCTTATCAGTAGGTGTATCCCAAACAAGTAACGGTGTATTTTGTATGTGCGCGGTGTGCGTCAATCGCCCCGACGATTTGTTTAGTATAAATGTATAAAAATAAATAACTCGACTGACAATGACGATATTAATAGATTAATGTGATGTGGAAATTATTGAATGTACTTATGGTCGATGGATATTTTATTTACCCATTCGTGCCAGTATTGTAAATAGATATTATTATTATTAATATAAATTAATATAATTTCTACTTTTTACTTTAAAATAAAAAAATATTTGATTTTAAATTAATAAATTATAATCAGTCTTAAGTGTTTCATGACAAATGTTGGTTTACTGACACATTTTCGATAATAACATTCAAGATTGAGAACCCCTGGATTTCGTTATCGCGAATCCGCCGCCGTGCCAATCTATCTGACAAAGAACTGTATTTGTGTATACATAAACATATAATAGTGTATACACATGGCAGTCCGTGTAATATGTGACAACTGATAAGGCGTAGTGGTTTTGAGAAATGTATTTGGGCGGCAGTCCAAAGGTCACACCGACTTGTATCGTATTAAATTTAGCGTTGAAAAATATGTAGGATAAGATAAGGAAATAACAATACACCAATTAGTGTCTAGAAATAAAATACTCGATTAATTTGGCCGTACTTTCTTCGACTTTTTTTCAGTCTTACC
>JAIPRM010003077.1:0-27450 GCA_025469315.1 Stegophylla sp. TES_Ste_2020 | reverse complement strand
AGAATTGAGAAATCCAAAAAATGACCTCTCTAAAGTACAATCTAGAGGCGAATCGGGTTTCAAAAAGTTATTGATCGAAACTTTTGGACAAGTATTTCTATACGAAAAGTTATACATAGAAAAAAAAAAAAAAAATTAACATCATTGTAAAAACACTAGCTTCTTCACTTCGCTCAGAATCTAAATGAAAAGAAAAATATGAATTTTAATGATTCCACGATTTAAACTCCTATTAATAGACGTTTTAGATCAATATACAAAACTGTAAGAAAACTGGTCATGCTTCGCACCACGGGTATTCTTCGCTCCTATTTTGGAATGAATTATGAAGAAACGATGAATCATTTCTTCTTTAAAATGATTCTGAGCTGATACACAACAATAATAATTTGTCGGTTTAATATTGAGTAAAACTGTTGCTGGGGTAACTGGCTTTCGAAAAAATATTAATTACAATCGAACCACGGCGATAATATTTATCAATTCGAATTTAAAAACAATGTGTTCTTTAAAATTTTGAATCTGTTGGTTAGGAATTGATAAAGGAAATACAGTCGGCCCAGTCGACACAACCGGCCCACCGGGATATTCCCGATATCCCGCCTGTCCAGTCCGGGCCCTGATACAGAGTGAAGTGTAAGATAATATTATCTAATGGTTTTCAGCGGCCAACTAGATCGTCTAGATCTCTGGAAATCTAGATCAGCGGTTCTCGACCCGGGGTTCGCGAAAATAAATGCGGAAAAAGTTGAATTTGATTTATTTAAACGGTTCGTTTCGGTAATATAATATGCAATTTATGTTATTAAACTACAAAAGCTTCTGAACAAACACTTAACCATCGACTTTTTGACAAAGTTTATGGATTATAGATTGTAGAATGTATATTTTTTACTAATATATGTCATTAAGTAGCGATTCATTAATGTGAATTTGAATATGTGTAAAAAAAAGGTTGGGGACCGCTGATCTAGATCGACTAGATTCCTGTACGTTTTTTTTTTTTTTTACTAGATCTAACTGATCGAACACAGAGATCTGCTCGGCCACATAGGGATCTAGATGACCTTATTACCAAGCCGAAATGTCCCCGGCCACGTTACGTGGCAAACCGAGGAATATTTTTGATGTGCGGGGCGAAGCGGAAGCGTTGACAAGCGTAGCGAATATCGGTTATCAATTGTATTACGTATTTTATACTCCTTGGAGAAAAATTACAATCTACCCGGCAGTGGAGATCTACTAAATGACCACAGGTGTCTCTAATACACCCATCAAGTAAATCAATAATTAAAAAGTTATGTTAGGTTAGGTTTCTAGTGTTCTAGAACGAGGACGCCGCAATAATCAAACAGAATGAAATTCTCGAACGTCCAACGAAAAATCTACTCTCTTGACGAGAATGATCCCGATGGTTCTCGAAATGAAAACTCACAATGAATCCCATCGAAAGCGAGACAAACGCATAAATCCTAACTTAGTACAAAATAACAACCAACAAATCCGATGCAACAGCAAAAACGATTCAGTAAAATACTCGGGGCTAACACTTCCAGATGAAAAACTGGAAAATACACATAAATGAAAAACGAAAACAAGGAGATTTCAAAACAAAAGCCCCTTATTGAACCACAGCTTAACCCCACAAACGAAATGTTCTCCGCTACTGCTCGAGCGACCTCTAGGGGTCATATTGAACACGTTTTCCAAGTCGTAACTTGATTGAATAAAACTCGGATTATTTTTTGACTTCAATCCACCGTTACGTCTTTATTTTTTGAAAATATATATACACTTTTGAAATCGGACCAAGACTTATGAACCGCCCTGTATACAGTGCTCGCTCGAGCTTTGTATTACTATTATTATTACATCGTTACTTAAAAGCGCCCTCGTGTGTGTGTGTGTGTGCTCGGAATGGAGGTCTCCGGACCCCCCCCCCCCGAGGGTAAAACCAAGGACTTTCCGCCCGACATATTGACCGACCGTGTGTTTACACCGGAAATCCGATATTTCCCCGCAGTGAATGTTTACCGACAAAGTGTGCGTTACAAAGTGCACTATTACCCTCCCCTCCGACCGCCATTTTTATGAGAATGTCGGTTACACCACAACGATTATCGAAAAAATTATCTGAAACTATCTTGTCATATTTTCTGACTACTATCAGTTGTCAGAAAGCCGTGTTCTTTCTTTCTAGTTTTATTTTTATTTTTTTGGAAATAAACGAGTTATCTAAAATAACCCACGATGCGAAAAACCGTTTCATTTAAAAAAAAAAAAAAACCTGGCGCTCTTCGCACCATAGGTATTCTTTACTCTTCCGTTGGGATTCGGTGGTTGTGTTAAATTTCAAAAGATCAATAAATCATATCGTAAATAATTGCATTTGAATTAAAGAAAGATAGCTTTTAAGGTGTTTTTGGCAAATTTTCATTTGGTTTTCCAAAACTCTGAGATAACTGTTGAGGATTTCGAAAATTACCTCTCAAAAGCGAGCTTTTTTTAAATTCGAAGAGTGTTTAAAAAAAAAAACAATATTAAAATAAAAATATAAAGTAGAGTAGAATAAAATATATAGACAAGTGAGCCGGAAATACTTCTCACCATAGGCATTCTTCTCTACGCAGGTCAGGTACAGGTAAGTAGGCGTGGTTGATGCGTATAATGAAACGATAAATCATTTCTCAATAGTAAGATTCCGAGAGAAGTGGGTTAATAATACGAAGAACAATATAGTCTTCGTTTTCAACACGCCCACCAAGAATACAGAGACGTATTATGTAGATTGAGCTGATCGAAGTGATGACGGCGCCGGAGGAGCGTAGTGACGAGTGCCGAAACACGATTAAAAACCGTCTGATTGCATCGTTGTTATTTTTATCGAAAAAAAAACCATTGATCAAAAACAAAATCCAAAAAGAAAAAAGTGCTGGCAAACAAAAAATGTTAGATTGTTATTTTAGATTCCCAGTGTTTTTTCAATGTTGTTTCTTTTATTTTTTAACGTAAACACTTTTTCTTGTGGAAATACTCGTCAAAAATATTCCACTAGTAACATTTTTAATCTCAGTTCGCCTCTATAGATGGTACTTTTTTGATGGTAATTTTTCGAAATTCTCAATACTCGATAGTTCTCTTAAAAATTGGTAAAAACTATCTATTTTTAATCCAAACTTTATGAAAATTTAAATATATACATATAGACAATAATGTAAACAATGTTTTGGTGCAAACTGGGAAAATGCTTGAAATAGTTTTCCTTACAGTTTTTTGTTCTCATCAAAATGTTTTTCTCCTGTTCTCAGTATGAAATTGGCCGATTACAAAATGTCATTTTTTTTTTTCTCGTAATATATTTTACAAACTCCACTCGGAATCATTTTGAATCCCACCCGATTATAGCGAAGAACGGTGCGCTAAGTATGTCCGGTTTTTTGAAAATTTGACATCAACGCGTTTCAGTATCATTTCAATTGTATTTTTTTCATCAAACTCTTTTGAGATATTTTAAAATATAATATTAAAATATTCACAGACCTAATTACGAGTCCACACATTAAGTCGAGTGCGGGGACGTGCGTTTTTAATAGAGACGTGTGTGTTCGTAATCTGTGTTCGTAATCGGTCGCGAGAGAAGAGAAAACAACATATTAATAATAATATTTTATATTATTATTATTATAAATAAGCGTTTCTATCTAATGACGTGCGGCGGCGGCCAGGCGATATTATTATTAGTATTATTACACGACCGAAAACGTTTTATCTGGTTAACGAATCTGAAACGCGCCGGTTTTTTTTTTTTTTCTTCTTCTTCTCGAATCCGTTCCTTCGTAGTCACGTATATTATATAGTAGTACAACACTAGTGTAAAATTGTTTTTCGATTCATTCACGAAATTGATTTATTACGACGCGGTAATGCGAGGAGGAGGAGGAGGAGAGTCGTAAACGTGCGTTCGGGTAAAAAATAAAAAAAAAACAAAACCATTTTTCTTCCACGAGTTACAATATTATAATAATATATTAACGTATGTATATAAATAATATAATATATAATAGGTACGCGTGCAGTACGACCACGACGTATATATTAACGGCCGGCCATACGCTATTAGGTCGCATTAGTCACCGCGCGCATACAGGGTGACGGTGCTCCGTTCGTTTTCTTTTTCAAACTTTTTTTTTCACTCTTTTACTCTCGATTTTCACCACTTACTTTAAATACCGCTACCCCCTCCCCCACCAGTAAGAATTTGCCATTGTTATCTACTATCAACCTGTTGAACGAAAAAGAAAAAAATTGTTGAATTAAGAGAGAGAGAGAGAGAGAGAGAGCGTTTAAAAATCTCATAGCGTCAAAATAATAATGGATGATGTTTGTAAAAATTAGGGTTTGGGACTTGAAACACTGAAAAACACACTTAAATATGAATCGCTTATTTCAGATACCCCCTAAATCCACTTTTAATTACTTTTTGAGATAATCAACACAAAACTGTGTCATGGATTTAAAACCATTTTTTAAAACTATCAAAAATATTCGACTGCTTACCGTTTCAGATATTAGTGTAATTTTAGCTAAATAACTTACCAAAGAAGCGGGGGGAAATATTTTTGAATTTGCTCATGCAAAATTTGATTTTTGGCGTTTGGGGGTGGGGGGGGGGTTTCTGAAATAAACGATTCATATGCTCCGATATACTGTAAAAAATATGCATTTAAAAGTAAAAAAAAAAGCCGGACATACTTCGCACGATGGGTGTACTTCGCACGACGGGTGGTATTCTCTCGACGGGCGTATTAAATTTTAAAGAAACGATAAATCATATCTTCAGTGAAACGATTCTGAACGAAGGAAGTTAATAATATAAGAAAAAAAAAACTTTTCAAAAAATGTCCAAAAATTTTTTTTTCACATTTACAACATTCTCTCGCGCCAAAATCTTTCTCGTATGATTTTCTATCTGTGTTTGAATTTCCATAATGTTCGGATCAAAAAATAACGGTTTTCGAGTCGTTTTTGTCGAATTTTGGGTAGTTTTTTCCAAAGAAAAACATTGAAGAATTGAGAAATTCGAAATATGACCTCTCTGAAATACAAACTAGAGACGAATCGGGTTTCAAAAAGTTACTGATCGAAACTTTTGGACAAGTATTTCTATACGAAAAGTTGTACATAGAAAAAAAAAAAAAATGAATTAATAAATAAACGTCATTGTAAAAACACTAGCTTCTTCACTTCGTTCAGAATGTAAAAGTGACACGACCGACCGAACGCGTCCGGCGAGACACCCTGTAACCGCGGCGAGTGTATTATTTTCGGAGGAAATTTTCGTTTAACCGTGCACGCGGCTTCATAAATCACTTAGGCGGGTAAAAAGTGTGTGTGTGTGTGTGTGCACTCTGGGCGCGTTCATAGATAACGCGTGTCAGACCTCGAAAGTCACCGCACGCGGCGAGGCGGTACCGTGTCGGGGCCATTAGTTATTAATTATAATTATTACTATATAATATATCACGAGAAAAAAAAAAAAAAAAAAAACACGACGACGAGAGATCATATTATTACACTACACAGAAGATTACCCCCCCCCCCACAAAAAATATAAAAAAAAGCCGGACACGTTTCGCACGATGGGTCGTGTTCTTCGCACCCGGGGTGGGATTCTCTTGACGGGTGTGTTGAATAAAACGAAATCTGAACGAGGGAAGTTAATAATAGAAAAAATAAATTTTTTTTTCACATTTTCAAAATTTTCTTGCGCCGAAATCTTTCTCATACGATTATCTATCTATGTTTAAATTTTCATATAGTTCGGATCAAAAAAAAAGATGATGGTTTCCGAGTCGTTTTGTCAAATTTTGGGCAGTTTTTCCAAAAAAAAAAAAAAAACATTGAAAAATTGAGAAATTCAAAAAATGACCTCTCTTAAGTACAATCCAGAGGCGAATCGGGTTTCAAAAAGTTATTGATCGAAACTTTTGGACGAGTATTTCTATACGAAAAGTCGTACACAGAAAAAAAAAAGAATAATAATAAACATCATTGTAAGAACACTAGCTTCTTCACTTCATTCAGAATCTAAAATGGTAATATATTATTATAAAACAAAAACTATTTTATTTTAAATACATTTTTTTTTTTCTTGCTTTACTTGAAGCCATCGTCGCCCTTAGTACTTCATTCACGCCAAGTATAACTTTTAATCACGGAAAAATGTCTAAAACAGTCTAAAACTGCAGCCCCGGCTAGACCTCCCTCCCCCCACCTTAATCCGGCCATATATTTTATGCCTCTGCTCGGAAGTCGATTCAGCAGGGTTTCAGTCTGACTTTCGGCACGAAATACGATAGTTATACTTGCGTGGCACACGCACAGCACATTGTACACGTACGCGGTCGTACACCGACTGGGATTTGGTAGAAGTACAATACGTATTATTATTATTATTATTATTATAAATTATAATACGCGTATGTATAATACAAGAACATCACGACGGGTTCGTTATTCGCATATTTTTCATAGTCGGATACGTTATGGTGGTCGTGCTGTTATTATTATTATTATTATTATATTCTTTGCGATTGTACGGTAAAAATTTGACAGGATACAAACACGCATTAATCTAAACGTTCGGTACAATGGAATTTTCTGTTCGTCGTTCTGCGTTAAAAAGGAATATGTATTTTTTTTCTAAAAAACTTTTACCATAATAATAATAATAAAAATGTCTCGGCTAAATCTATAATAATATTCACTCTCTCTCTCTCTCTCTCTCCTTTCTACTAAACCTAACCTTTTCCACCTTTATATTATGATTATGGGGACGAATACGTTTTGTGTACAGTTTTTCCACACACTTTGCCCGTTCTATGTGCGAATAATGGGAGATTGTAGTTATATATATATATATATATATTATTTATCCTATCCATTCAACAGCAGTTGAATAATTTTTTACAACACTTAACAGTTTCGAAGACCTGGTTACATATTGAAGATACAAAAAACAACACAAACTCAATGGATTTGTTGTGACGTGTCGGCCGTTTGACATGGCCCTCAATGATCGAACGGGTTTTGGGCGAGATCTCCAACCACGAGCAGAGACCAATAGGGCTGGAGCCCTGTAGGTTTTTAATGTAATATATTGTTATTGTATATCTGTATGGGTGACAGTGAATTTATTGAAATAAAAATTTCAACACACTATTTGAGTAGAAAAAAAAAAAATCGCGTATATTAAATATTATTTACTAGTACTATGCGTTTTCGGAGTTACGACTAAATAAATAAAACCGATTTAACGATATGCATATTTTAAAATTTTGACTAAATTATCACTTGTTTTTTTCCATGATTTTGAGAATTTTGAGAGTTATTACCATTTCGAAAATTCTTTATCGACAACGCGTATACTGATAAACGTACTGGCCCGATCGTTTATTCTATTTTTCAAAAAGTGTTTACATAAAAATAATTAATAATAACTGACCCACTTTACTTTTGTTCCGCTCAGAATCTAAAAATAAATTCATCGATTCAAAACCATTAACTTGTTCGCTGTTTTAAAATGTTCAAAATAAGTAGATTTCTTTTTTTGTAGTTGCATAAAATGCATAACAAATTATGTAATGAAGGCTAAAAATGTAAATATATATTGTTGTTAATATTTAAAAAAAAAAAAAAAATGGATAATATGATATTAGTTTAATCATGTACATATATATATTATATATTATATTATATATATTTATATATATCATATACATTGGGCACAATTATTTATTAATGAATCGATTGCAAAATTTTAAATTTTAAAACTCTTTCTTTATACGCAAATTATTTTTTATTATTTTTTATTTAAATTATTATTCTTGATACGCAAATTCAGTAAGAGTCCAGCTACAGTCGGGCGCACATTTTGAGTGCGGAAAAATTATCCTAGATGGAATAATAAACAAATAAATTTTGTACAGTTTTTTATTTTAATTCTCTGTACACCAATTAAATTTCTTTCCTATACCATTTTCTATAAATTCAAATTAAATATATTTGTAAAAAATGAATTTATATCTGTTTGCTGATCCTCTTACTAAACTATTCGTTCGATCACCATGATAATATGTAGATAATAATATTTAGATTCGTTATACAAAGGGCAGTAACAAAGGCTATCTCATCCTCCAAAGTTCTCATCATTTCAAAGGGTATAGAAATAGCTTTGTCGTGATTATCTAAAGAGAAGAGGAGCCTCAAGTACAATAGGTAGAGCCGTAAAGACTTAACATTTCCCATGTACCTTCCCAATCACCGTATAAAGGTGCACTGAAAAATAATTTTCCAAAATTCTAAATTGATGTGAATAAATGAAAATGAACGGTTTATTATTTTTATAAGATTTGAACTCACTTGGAAGGGAAAATTTTTTTTACGGATAACGATGTGCACAAGTGCAGCTAGCAATCAATTAATATTATAATAGTAATTTTATTTAGAGTTAAGCTGTCTTCGAATATGATATTTAGTATCGATTAAAAGGGTTCAAACTCGTACTCGATTCATGATTTATTAATAGCTATGCAAAACAAAAATTAACACCGGCGCCGAACCTGACCCGAAATCACTTAAATAATAATTAAAACTGTTGTTAACGACACGCATTAGAACCACTGGTATGTCGGAAACTATTCCTTTGTGTCGGTCCGCGGGCACCGATTGCCTGTCCTATGCTGTTTACTAATTATTATTCAAGTGATCGCGACAAAGGGTTGTGATAGAGTTAGCGTTGTTAATAATTTGTTGGAACTGTTCAATAAATATTAAATATTTTGCTCGAAACAGAAATGTAAAATTGTCACGTTGTCACTGACCTGTTGAAACTTTTCACGTTTTTATGAAACTTTTCATTTGGCATTTTTGTGCTTTTAATTTGTTTTGTGTATGATTCAATATTTTTTTTTTTTGCACGCCTGAACATAATTATTTTAATTATTTAGAAGTGATTAACATAATGTGAATATAATATGCTGGCTATCTGAATCGTATTTTATACCTATTTAAATGAAATTCATTAAAAAATAAAAATAATATAATGTTGTAACGATTACTGTTTAAAAAACAAATAATATTCAGGTAGGTAAATACTTTTTTCTGGATTTATTATTTTGAATGTACAAAAATACTGAAGCATATTTTAATTTATTTAACTGCCATTGATATAATATTAAAAATTAAAAATTTATTATCTATTATCTACTACCTTATTGTAGGTGTTTTATCAATTTTTTTTTTTCTTGGTTTTTACTAAAACTTTTCAAAATCAAGTTTGTTTTTGATGTCAAAATGTGCTTGTCGAATATTTTTTGGACACATTTTTGTGTTAAGTTATCCGACATTCTATTTTTGCAGTTTTTGAGGTAGACCGATTGCAAAATTCGCACTGATATTTAGTGTTTTTTTTTTTTTTTTTTTAATTAAAATATTCAAAAATGTCGGTTTTTCTTGAATTCGTGGTAAGTTTCTTAATTTTATGTGAAACTTAAGATAGTTAGAGCATACCCATATTAATTAAGTGTATTGTAATATTATAATAATGATTCAACTGACAATAATTAAGTATAAAAGCCGTGATAATATCAATGTAATTAATAAACTAATAAAGTAAAAAACTTATTATCAAAGTATCATAATATTGTAGAATTTTAGTCATGATTTAAAATATAGTAAATCGTGATTTCAGCCAAACTTAACAAAGCACTGAATAAAAAAGTTGAAGGAAATTATTATGATAACAGCAGGTACTAACGATATCACAACATACTGATAGTGCAGTCATAGATGTTTTAATTATTTTTCTATAATTGATATATGCACACGACACTAATTAATTTACATATACATAATATAATATAATGTGACTATGAATTTATATTCTTTTCGTTTCCAAACAGTAAGTACTTTTTACTCGAACATAACCAGGAAAACTGATGTACGTACTTAACGGATTACGCGAGAAATGACCCAAAATATTTAAAAAAAAAAAAAAAAAAATCAATACTATAAGTTCAGAAATTTCTATACGGTTAATTTGAATAATGAATCATACGTAGATTATGGAATGGAATGGTGGATTGTAGCGTCCGTACATGCGCACCTCCCCCTCCTTTAACCGCGGATCTGCATATAGGGGTTGAAAATGGCCGCTGGCCAAGCTCTGGGTTTTGTGCGTGATATTTCTGTATTTTCCATCGTGGGGTCTATAGGAAATTCATTCCTAACACTCATTGTCTATCACGTGACGACGTCATCGTAATCATTTTGAACACCCTTGTGGTGAAATAATAATATAATTGCCGATCGTCCGAAAACGCATATTGTTATTATTATGAAAGAGTAATAAACGAATCCCCAAACCGCGTGTGGTAAGCAGGGTAATTGGTACCTCCCCCCCCCCCAATCAATTACAAAGTTTAAGTATAGAATTCAGGGTCGAATTAAACACGAATATAATATTTAGTGTATTAATAATATGTAATCGTGGTTCCGAGTATAAAGGAACACAGTTATCGAGAAAGTTTTGGAAATGTTTTACGGTTTACAAAGCGAAATAAAACAGACGTAATACATTAGGCAAACGCATAGCTCGGGGCGAGGATCGGGTTATGGCGGTTAAATTTAGATTTTTATTTATCTTAACCCTTTTGTGTGGGTAGAAAATACCGACGTATATTTATCGCAGCAGTTATATATGTATAATATGTTAAATGTAAAAAGCCGGACATGCTTCGCACGCACCATTTGATATTCTTCACTGCTCGGGCGGAATAGTTTTGGTGGGTGTGTGTTGAATTTTATATTTTATTAACAATTACAATTCTTTAATAAAACGATTTTGAGTGCAGCTTTTTAGCTAATTATAGACAACAAAATAAAATCGTCAGTTTTATATACTGAGCAGGTAGGTGTATGTTTAACAATTATTGTCATATATATTTACATTGTATCCGAAATTTGTCTATGGCAAGGTATTATTGTTAATTCCATGGTCTATGCAACATAAAAAATAGGTAATAACAAAATAATGTCTCCATTTAATTTTTCATGAAAATTTTTAATTTTGAATTTTTAAACCGTGATCATGATTGAAATTTGGAACTACTGATTTTAAACAAAAACGTGAATATAAATTTATTTTTATATCTGTAAACTGATATACAATTTTTTGTACAATAAAAACAATAAAATTAACATAACCGTATATTGAGAATATTCTGTCATTATTTGGATTAACCGACATTGAGGCCGTAGTTTGAAAATTTAAACACATGTGAAATAAAATTTAATGAGAAAAAAATGTGTTAGAAAAATGTTCAAAAATTTTTTATTCTTATTTTTAAATTTTTCTTGCACCAAAATGTTTCTCGTATTATTGTTTATCTGTGTTCAAATTTTCCTTAAGTTTGAATTTTTAAAATGATGGCTTCTGAGTCTTTTTTTTGGCAAATTTTTGGTAGTTTTTCCAAAAAAAAAATTAAGAATTGAGAAATTCAAAAATTTACTTCTCTACTAGTACTAACTAAAGGCAAATCCGGTTTTCCCCTTTCTTTATTACCAAGATAAAAAAAAAAAAAAAAAAAGAAAGTAAAGACAAGAAAACCGGACACCCTAAAGTGCAAAGTACACAATTTTTTTTTTATATTTGCAGATGAATACTGTTAAGGCGTAAAATATTCGTCTACTATAAATATATAAACGTAAGTTTGTTATATACTTTAAGTACAAAAATTGATCCACGTTTAAATGAAAATTAAAAAACAAATTAGACACTCTTTTTTTGTATACGTAGATGGATATTGTATGATATACCGCATTGAAGTATATATTGTGTCGATAGTATTATTGTTCTCGCGACACAGCAAAACAGATGTTCGCGTGTAAATTGTTCGTCTACTAAAAATTATTTGCCATCCACAATAATATAAAATATAAACGTAGTTTTTTTTATACAGTTGTGATATAATGACAAACAATTTATTCCGCTTTTTAATTTATTTTTATTTTTTTTAAAAAAAGCAAATTATATATTCTTTTTTCATATATATATATATGTCTGCGTAGATTGATATTGTTTGTTGTAGCACTACATTAAAAATTAAAATCATGGTGATTTTTTAGCGAGTTCACACCCATTTTGGTTGTAAAAATATAAAAATTGGGATTTTTATTTTCGGAATTCATTTTTTTCATGTTACTCTCTGAGGTTGTCCGTATTTATTCAAATGGCAATCCCCTATTTTAACTACAGCGTTTTATTCGAGTTGTTTTTCTGTGAATTTTAATGTATTGATATTAAAATTCAAACTAGTAGTAGTTTTTGAATTATTCAAATTCAAGTGCTAAGGAAAATAACTTTTTGGATTGCATAGTTAACTACTTAGATTCAATAACTGTTCGTTCGAATTTCGATTTCAACAGATTAGAATTTACAGAAAAATAACCCGAATAAAATTCTGCAGTTGAAATAATGTGTTGCCATTTGAAAAAATGAAAAAGTTTGTATTTCCACAGGACAAAATATGTTTAAAGTGACACGAAAAAAACAATTCATCGAATCCGCATACTGTTTATTTATAGCGATTTGAACATTAAAAAAAAAAAAAACATCCAAATTTATGCATTTTCACGGGCCGAAAAAGGGAGTAATCACTGAGCGCACTCAGAAAAAAATCACCCTGTATACCTTCGTGTAAATTGTTTGCGGAAAACGGATGGCGCGGTTTATGCGTTCGTACTTTGTGCACTACATATATTATAATCGAACGATTGACGCAACGACCATATTATGGTGTATTTATTATTCGTTACGTATACGCGAATAATGTTTGTTTTCGTTAAATATTGTTCAACAGTTTTGTCGTTGTTGACTGCAGCTGCTGGCGATATTCCAACGGTCTTTAGTGTATTCGTACGAATTTTCCGAACAGACTTGGATTTTTTTCGAAACACGAGTCCACGCCGCCGCCGCCGCCGCCGCCGCCGCGAAATCGCACGTAAAAGACGGGACACGAATAATAATCCGTTGTTTGCGAACGGTGTGTACCTCGTCGTGTTATATTTTACACGCGTTTCGTTTACGGTTTCCACGCCCGACCGATTTAAAAGAAGAGCGTTTTTTCCTCGTGCGATGTTTTCCGCGGCGCCGCCGTTTGTTTTGCTGCTCGCCGCCGCCGCCGCCGCCGGAGCAACGGTGTCGTCGTCGCGGGCGTTCGCCAGTCCCGTTTTGCTTTTGGTGTTCGAAGGCGTCGACGACGAATCCGTTGACGCATCAATGCCGGAACTGCAAAAAGACGGCACAGTGGGGCGATTCGCCGCGAGACCGAAACGGTTGATAAGCGAAAACCCCACGAAGTCGCGTCCCACGCTCCATACCGTAGCCACCGGCGTTTCGCCCGACGTGCACGGAGTAATAGCCGACCACATGTTCGACAGAGAAGGAGTGGACGTATTCGACACACGGAAACAGTACGGTTTCGATCCGGAATTAAAACCTCTCTGGGTAAATGTTACCGATTACTACTTATTGTTGCCGTTACGCGTTAGCTTTACGTCGCGTCGTCGTCAATTAATTGTCTGAGGTACTTATTGTGAAGGTCTGATTAGGCACTCGTAGCGATTTATTTTGTTGGTTCAAATAATTATAAAAAATTAACAATGCTAAAAAAAAATATCTACTCAGTTAATTAATTAAAACATAAATAAAAATATGATTAATTATTAACGAGCTACCTATTCGAATGCATCTAAGATATTTATTTTACCAATAAAAGGAAACGGGATAACTCTACTTATACACAGTTAAAGAGATTAAATTGATTAATATTAATCAATATAAAGGAGTAACGCCCGTCTTGTGGCACATTGATTTTTACTCACCAAACCATTCGTTTTTTTTTTACTTAACTACAAAAAATTATATTTTATAATTTACATTTTACAAGTAATTTGCACAACGCTGTGAATCACGATAAAAATATAGCAGTTATTTGTTTGATAAACGATTACAATATTTCATAAATCAATAACGAATAATTACAATATTATTAATTATAATTTGTAATACGTATAGTTATAAAAAAATAATTTTCCTTTGCTCTGAATAAAAATAGACAAATTAAAAAAGCAAAGTAAATTATAGACATGAAAGGCATCCTCTCACCATAGGTGTTCTCAGGGCCGGATTTCAAAATTTTAACAACCAGAGAAAATGAAAAAGATACGCCCATTTTAAGGGAGTTATAAGTATCTCAGGTCGTATTTACTTAACGAAAAAACAAGTACATTCACAGATTTGTGTTACCAATCAATTACAAAGCCGTTCGCGATATACTGATCTTGATCAATAAATTATAATTTTCTGTAAAAAATGAGTTGATCATTTGTACAAAAAAAGAAAATAAATATATTGAATATTTTACAGCCAGGCATAGAGTAGAAAATATGATTTGCAATCAGCGCCAAAACGAACAAGTAGACAAAAATATTATACCCAATGTGCAAAAAAAATAAATGATTGGTACTGTGCACTAATATTAAAATCGTCATTGTGTATCGAATATTCGATTCTTTTTTAAAATTTAAAATGTCTTCACTGTGTATCTCAATTTGTTTTATGTATAAGACGGTATAGTTGACTAAATTAAATGACTTCTCAAAGATGTGTTTTTATTAATGATGTTCTTTGAAATAATTGAATTATTCAATTGCTATTCTTTATAATATTATCACGACTTTTTTTTTTCTTTTTTGATGTTATAATTCTTTGACCCCCCCCCCCCATCTTTCCCCATAAAAAAATTAGTAAATGCCTTTGTATAAAACATTATAACGAAGTAAAGCTTAAAAACTAAATTTAATCGACTTTCATCAAAATACGATTTCTAACGCAAAGACAAGTAAATGTCTTGAAGACACTGCAAATACGAATTAAATTATGTAAAATAACATGTTATCGTGAAGAAAATATTTCGAAATATAATCATAATTATGATAGAAAATGTAATTATTATCAATAAAAGTTGAAAATAATGACGTCATTTGGTCCAGTGCATTGCTACATTATATTTACAAGTACATAAATATTACATAATAATATATAGTAATAATGTCTTAAATCAGTAGTCAATATAAGACATGCACTGAACAGCTGCTCAGCCGTCGGCTTAGCATGTTATGTAGCCATGTTTTAAACCGAGAACGATTCTAGAAGATATTTTTAGGTACCGGAACCTTTTGGAACCAATATTTCTTATTTCATTGAACCGGCGCCTAATTAAAATATTTTTGGTTCTTTAAGGTTCTCAAAGGTACTGCCAGTTTTATAAAATTATAGGGAGTTTAATTTTTTTTTTTGATTCATTAAAATTTATAATTGAAAATTTTCCAGTTATATTGTTTATTAATATTATTGTTTACTATGAGTAAATAATTATTTTATTTTATATTCAATGATAGGCCAGGTTAGGTTAGGTTAGGTTTACTTATATTATAGGTGAATCCATTTTAATACAGTGATATGTATTGTACACAATATGCAATTTAAAAAATGTTTTCTTGATTTAGTAATTGAATTATTTTTTTTATATTTATTTCGTATTAGTTGATACGAAAATATAATATAATAAATAAATTTGTTTGTTTCCGTTAAAATTAAAATTTTTGGATTTGAGTTTCGGATATTTTTCCGAAACAAAACACTATTTTTATTGCCTACATATTATATAGTCGAAGTTACGCGGATTTGAATGTTTAAATTTAAGGAATGAAATTTAATTTAATGGTATTAATTTTGATGAATAAATTAAATAGAGTGTGTAAAAATAATTAATTATTATAAAAATTGTACAATTATAATAACTGTTCTTGAAATATTTTTTTAATGACATTGTGTGATTTATTTTACCTTCACAATAATACTTATGAAATTACTAAATTACAGACTGAAGCTGAAGAGAACAATATAAAAACTGCTTGTGATATGTGGCCTGGATCTAGTTTCCTTTTTAATGGAAGAGTGCCGACCATTGTTGAAGAATATAAAGCGTAATAAATTATGTTTAATATTTAATGACCAGAATATTCGGATTGATTTTATTTTTGACTTGGTGTAACTGTGTTAACCGCTTCATTTTGTCTCAAACATTGAATCAATACATTAATAAGTTTTGCGATGAAAAACAAAAAAAAAAAAAATTTAACGTGGGAAAGTTGATCTGGAATAGACTTCATGACGTGTTTTATGAGCAATTTAGGGCGTTTATGTATTTATTATTATCATTTTTTGGTTCTATTTGTCGCTAATACTTTGGCATTGGACCTAAAAATATTCTCTCAATATTTAATAAGTTTCCTAAATCAAACCCGCGAACAGTGCAAACAAAGTTTGTTTCTCATTTTATTATATTGGGGAAAACCAATTTTTACTTACAGATAATTGGCAGAATTTTCTTTTAGATTCCGTGAGGAGAAAAGAAGCTTATGACTCGACAATGATGATGTTTATTTTAATTTTTTTTTTCTCTTTCTGTGTACGAATCGTGTAAAAGTTCAAAAATTATATTACCCCTTAAGTAAATAACTGATTCCAGTTCACTTAATATTCATTTTATCGTCATATTTTTAAATATTAATTATTTACAAATCCGTGGCCGATCAATGAATTACTCATTGGTAAAAAAAATACCTAAAAACTTGTTGACAAATTCATAATTAGAGTGATTCAATTGCAATTGTGTAATCACTTTTTTTTTTTTTTTTTTTTTGAACTGAGATTAAAATAATAAGGTATCACAAAAATCAGTATTATTGAAAACCAATCGAGTAGCCCCACTAATTATTACAATCTTAGAAATATTCATTTAACGTTTTTCAATGCAGGGGAGCGAACTGGGAATCTCGTATCACCAAAATAGTGAAGTGGTTTACAGAAGACGATGTTAAATTTGTTATGTCATATTTCGAGTACGATGATAGCAAAATGAGAAGACGTTTTAACGAGTCCCCAGTGTCATTGAATGATAGAGTGCGAAAAGCGGTCCAGTAATTATTACAATTCATAATTATTTTAAATTTACGTGTATTTCAATGAACAATTACGTATATTTCAAAGGAAACTTTACGATGAACTGAAGGACAACAATGTAGACATTGTTATTATGAGCAACCACGGAACGAAGGAAGTTGGGAATGATTACATTTTGCAAATGCATGATTATGTGCCAGAAACGCATATCTATGAACTCATTGTATCAGGACCAATTTCATTTATTAGATCTGATAGTGAATGTATTGATACATAATAATATGTTGATCAATTGATATGATAATAATGTTATTACATCGGAGGTTATAGACTTTTCCATTTATGTTTCCAGTTCAAATTGATCACAAATATAAAGAATTAAAAAGTGCCCATAAGAATAAGGACGGAAAACTGGATTATGGAACAAAATTCAAAGTATATAAAAGGGATGAAGAGGATATGATAGGATGGAACTTGCAGAATTTCGATTATTTAGACAAGACGCTTTTTGTTGCTACGTTGGGAAATTACACATTTTACGACCGAGAAAAACACACTATTGTATTAGCAAGTTAGTTTAGTTACATTAATTTTATTCAAACCCCAAATCAACAATAAATAAGTGCTAATAATAATAATAATAATAATTAATATAAAATATTTTTGGTCAAAGATTCCCCGGTGTTATTATTAAATAATACCGCGCATAATGTTCCGGGTTCGGGTTTAATTTTTAACATTAAATTGTTTACAGTAGACTATATAATAATTAACCCTTTCACTTCTGAATGAATTTTATCTAGTGTGCACTACCCTGCTGGCTTAAATTTTATTGTTATTATTATTTTTTTCAAAAATATATTTCGAGATAAGTCAATAAAAATAGATTATTATTTTAGGTTATTAATTTAGAAGATATGAATGATTTAAATTTCAACGAATAGTAGTACCGAAAATTATTATGTTTTAAACATAATGATCACTGTGATTAAGACTATATTTTTGGAACCTTGAATAAAAGAAAAATTAATTTTGCTCATAACTTCGTCGGTATTTATTGGATTTTCGTTTTTATCATATCTTTGAATCGTCATCAGGATGTAATTTCCAATCTGTTTGTGTTAACACGTGTTTGAAAATAATTTTCACTAGTTTTATAACAATTGACTTAAGGCACATTTGCGTTCATAGCTGCAATGCGAAACGCATTTATATGTGGCCAAAGAAGCGAAAGGGTTATATCAATATATCCACGCAGGAAATAAGATGAAAACATAAGATATTTAATTACTTTTCGGAGTCGAAATCTGTATTTTTTTAACACATTACACTTTTTCATAATTTTACTATCGTCAAAATTCCTGTTGATTATTGATAATATAATATTTACGATAGTATTATTCATATGAACCGTAGAATTTTGGACGATTTGTGAGTATATTGTGATTTTAGATTCTGAACGAAGTGAAGAAGTTAGCGTTTTTACAGTGATATATTTTTTTTTTCTTATTTTTCTTTGAACACTAATTCATATGGATCTACTAGTCCAAAAGTCTCGATCAGCAATTTTTGAAACCAGATTTGGCTCCAGTTGGTACTTTAGAGAGGTCATTTTTTCAATTTCTTAATTCTTAAATTTTTTTTTGGAAAAATCTGCCCAAAATTTGACAAAAAAGACTTGGAAACCATCATTTTCTGATTCAAACTTAAAGAAAATTTAAACATAGGTAGACAATAATGTAAGAGAGATTATGGTGTAAGAACAATTTAGGAAATTTTTCTATTTTTTTTTTTTCCTTTATATATTAGATAAAATAAATAAAGTAAAGTAAAGTAAAGTATAGACAAGAAAGCCGGATATACTTCGCACCATGGATGTTCTTCGCTCTTCAGGTCAGATACTTTTGGTGAGTGTAATGAAAATGACAACCTTTACTGATCTTTATATTAGTGACTTTTTTCGTTCAGAATCGTCTTATTAAACAAATGATTTTTATCGTTTCTTTAAAATTATTATAATATACACCCTTCAAGAGTATTTGATCCGAGGAGCGAAGAATTTCCGTGGTGCGGAGTACGTCCGGCTTTCTTGTATATACTTAACTTTGCTTTACATCACTTTTTTAATATATTTCTAAATTTACATATATTTTATTATATTATAATAATTAACGTGGTAGCTCGTTCAAACAAATTCTAAACAAATGTTTTAGCTGGTGTAGAGAGAGTAAAGGAGAACGGGTATCATAAGGATGACCCTGATATGGATGGCATTTTGTACTTCATTGGACCTTCGTTCCGAGACAATGTGGTCGCCGAAAACGCTGAAATTCCATTAATAGAAGTATATCAAATAGTTAAAAAATTATTGGGCCTTAACGACGACGCAAGTGAGAAACAGAAAGTCGAAAAGCTCAGTTATAATATGAGAAGATTGGTCGAGCCTAACACACTAATAAAATGGAACGAAGCCACTGTTTCGGAAGATATTGATGGTAAACATTTTAATGAATAAAACATATATAGTAATATTTTATATGTTATTTTATCAATTTATTTATGAAACATAATAATAAACTAAATTTTAAATTCTGAACGAAATAAAGAAGCTATTGTTTTAAAAATGATGTTTATTTATTTTTTTTTGTGAACACTTTTTCGTATAGGTCTACTTATCTAAAAGTCTCGATCAGCAACTTTTTGTTAACGGATTTAACTCTGGATTTCTCAATTCTTCAATTTTTATTTTTTGAAAAATACTAAAAATTTGACAAATAAAACTCGAAAACCGTAATTTTTTGATGCCAACTTTATGAAAATTTAAACATAGACTATAATTTGAGAAATATTTTGGCGAAAGAAAATTTTAATAACATGAATAAAAAATTTTGGGCATTTTTGTAACACTTTTTTTTATATTAATTTTTTTTTTCATTTTTATTCATTAGATAAAAAAATGTAAAATAAAACAAAGTAAAGTACAGACAAGAAAGCCGGTTATATTCTGTACGACGGATATTCTTCGCTTTTCGGGTCAGATACTCTTGGTGGGTGTGTTGAAAATGACGGCTGTTATTGTTCTCTATATTATTAACTTCCTTTGTTCAGAATCGTCTTATTGAAGAAATGATTTATCGTTTCTTTAAAATTATACACACCCTTCACGAGTATCTGACCCGAAGAGCGAAGAATATCCGTGGTGCGAAGTATGTCGGGCTTTCTTATATTATATATTATATCATTTACTTAAAAATTCAATTAAATTTCCAAAATTTAAAATATTAAATAAATATTTTATAAAATAAAAAGCCTTCGCTCGTTGGGGTGTTCTTCGCACGTCGGGTGCTATACTCTTGTCGGTTGTATTGAATTTTAAAGAAACGATGGATAATTTCTTCAATAAAACGATTCTGAACGGAGCTTCAACTACAAATACACAATAATAATTATCAGTTTTGAATAAATTTAACTTAAATGTTGAACTATAAATTATTTTGTTGCATACAACATTTAACACGAAAAATGAATATTGATTTTCATATATTCACATACACCCAACGAATACTCCATAAATAATTTCAAATTGCGATAAAATATAAGCATCGTAATAAAGTAAAGCGGATATAATTATCGTAAATCAACATTTATATACTGTAACATAATATTTGCTAATGTTTATCGAAGCGCATCTAGTCAGTCATGGTTAAAAAAAAATAAATGCAAAATATTCGGAATCCTGGGTTTGATTCGAAATCTAAAATACAAAAATTGATAACCAAAATTGAAAGAAAAATCTAAATAATTTAAAACTAAATGAACAAAATCTAAATTAAATAAAAAGAAAATAGTCAGTTAAAATATAGTAAGTGGTTTAGTAGAGAAATTTAAATGCAAATAAAAAAGTTCAAATAAAAAACAATGATATTTAATCTTTTATGGTTAGAATATTGATTATTGTTTTAATTGGTTTATTACGTATCAATGGCCAATCTATAATAATTGGAGTGTTTTGATTTTATTGTTACTTATTTTCATTCCAATTTCAGTTGAACTTATTTATACTTAATCCAACGGTTAAATTTGCATAGACGCCAGTAGAAATTATTTAAGACTGGGTCAGACTGAGAAAATTGTATACCGAATTCGTTTTCCAAGTAGATTATTTTGTTATTCTAGTTATGTTACGTTGAACTAAATTTCAATTAGGGTCGGCGGAAGTGCGGCTTACGTAAAAGCTGCTGTGGTCGTACACAGTACACATTACCTATGTCGGTGACCTGTCAGTTATTTCGATACCGAAACCGACCGACCTAATACATTTAAATTATATCATTATCAAACCGTCGAAAGCCATGTAGAAAAAAAAAAACAATAAAAACGAATCTCCGAAGATGTGTATAGGTTAAGTTTTATCATTGTATTTTGAAAATATTAAAACAATAAAAACAAAAAAATAGATTTTTTACATGGACGGGTGGTGGTTAGCCTGTCGCTCAACCCCCAAAAACAAGAGGACCACCAGATCTTTCCAGTTACTTAAGGCCAGCCAGATTGCTATTGCAGCATCCATTGGAGGATACTCTGGTCTATGGAGACGCCACTTCGCAAAGCCAAAATGAAGAGTCGGCAGTGATTTATTTTCCAAAATTTAAAATGCATATTTTAATCATTTTCGATTTTAGAATAAACAAAGTCACGGCCCTCCAACTTTTTGCTTAACTTAAACTAAAGCGGCCCTTTGGAGCATTTAGGGCGTGTAGTTGCATACCCTGCACACCCCGTGACTCCACCAACACCTTAAATATAATTATAATTATAATTTGAAAAAAAAATATACAGATAACAAAATTATTGATGGAAACGAGTGAAATTTCTATAATTTTCTAAGAGTGTCACTCTATTTTATCTAGATAACATCTTAATTATTTATCTAAGATGACAGCTCAGATAACTTATTTTTAATTGATAAGTGATAAAAGATGGAAAAAAATTATCCAAATAATATACAACACTTTAATCATCACAATACATAAGAAGAAAATAATCGGTGATTTTTTTTCTACTATTGGGGGGGATTTTTATTCCGTTTATACCGATATTACCTATTTTAAATACAGAATAATATATAGATTTTTGTTGTAGAGTCTGTAATTATCAGTGGAGCAACCGAGTGGGGTGTTTTGGGTGTCTGGACACACACCTTAAACTATATTTGTGGAAACTTTATTTAATAATCATTGAAAAAAAAAAAAAAAATCTTTTTAACTCTATAATTATTATATTCTCTTGCTAAACTGTATTCATCTACAAATAACATTATAAAAATGTTAACTCGTAAAAAAGGCAATTAGACTTTTCTACTTAAAATTTTCAATTAAAAAGAACTAATGAATTCTTGTAAAGTGTCCGTTAACATTGATTATAAATTCACATTGAAATAATTATAGTAGACATTTATATATATATATATATATAGGTGGACACCGCCCTTGAAAACATCCTAGTTGCGCCACTGGTAATTATTAATTTGCGTATAAATATCCAGATAAATTTTAATTAATCACCTATAGTCCGGCACCATATTGTAATAACATATTATTATTACATTGTATTGTTTTCGACTCGGCACATTCGCCATATTATAGGTGCTGCTGGCCAATAATAATAATACGTAATTGTTGTACGATGCCCGGGGAGACTACGTGTGCGCATGTAATTATTATTGACCACGTGACTCGTACAAAATAGGTGTTGTTTGACAGAGTGATCGTTTTTCCACTCGGACCTCCTTAGCACGTAATGGGTGTGCGCGCGTGTGTACGTGTATCAATCAGTATACGTACATAATATTATAAATTATAAATTGCGCCGATAAATTGACCGGTGTAAACGAGCGCGTCGTCCGTCGTCGTCGTGAGAACACGCATTACGCGCGCGAACGCTATATATTCACTATACGTATATTTATTAATGGTGGCGTAGTAGCACTTGTGACACGTGAAAAATGTCTCGTATAAGGGGAGGAGGAGGGGCGGGCTGAGGGCACTTGGTGATCGTCTTTATGGGTTGCGCGCAAGCGGACGACGACGGTTTTTAATGTGGAGAAATTTCCGCGCGCGTTTCGTGACGAATGAACCGTAGGTATCGTTTTTGTCCGAAACGGAGTTTTTTCAAACAGTTACGTTTAACGTCTCGTTGTACGAGGCTTTTAAAATTTCGATAAAATTTCTCCCGTGTCCCCGTTTCGCTTTGCGGCGGCGCGGCGGCGTCGATTAAAAAACTACAGGTAAGTACGCTCAATCGCCCGCGTTATATTATATAATAATATAAATGGGATTCGGGACTTGTTGCATTTGCATATTATTCATTATTAATGGCTGCAGATTAATGTAAGTGAGATATAAATTCGTCTCTAGACATATTTGATTGAAACACAAAAAAAAAATTTTTACATATCTTGCCATTTTTTCGGAAATTTTTTTCTTTTTTTAAATGTTTTAAACAACTGTGTTTTAAACTCATAAACTAAAAAACGATGTGTTTTAAACATATGTTTAAAGTAATTGTTCTAGTTTTAAACATGAGTTTAAAAACAAAGTTTAGTACATAATAAACTACTATACATTTTTTTACTATACAACATTAACATTCCAAAAATGAAAAACATGAGTAGACTTCACTCTTTACTTTGATTAAACTGTGGGCATTTATAAAATCTATTTAACAATAATTAATTTGTATATTATATTATATTATCATTTTGCCATACATTTAATAAAATGAAATAGTAAATGCAATCAACAAGTAACAGTAAAAAAAAAAAAAAAAAAACGCACGCAAAAATTGCTATTGCAATACGTAATGCTATCTTCTTTCTCTCGAATGAATTTTATTTTCTTTGTTGCACAGCAAATCCCTGTGCAAGAAAGAACTATTGATAATCATCGTTTCTCTTTCTGTAATGTTAGTGGTCTTCGAAAAAATATCACAAAACTACAGAAGTACTGTCAACCGTTGATGAGTTTAAGTAAGAAAATAATTGTTTTTAAATTTTAAATAAGTTTTAAACAATAGTTAAAATATATGGTTTTTTAAAACAATAAAAACAACAAAAAAAAAAACAAGTGTAAAAACCAAAAAACCATATTTTTTGTATTTTATTTATAAAAACTGTTTATAATATGCAACCTTGGGAAAAACGCATATTTGACAAATTTAAAGCATATTTATGTGTTTTTACGTTTTAAGATTAATACATTCATTTTAAAGGTTAACATAATTTTAGATTCTGAGCGAAGAATGTATTGGTTTTACAAATCTGTATGTCTTTGTTCGTTTTATTAAATAAATGATTGATATTTTTTTTAAAAAGTAACACACCTACCAAGAGTATTCCACCTAAGGAGCGAAGAACAGCATTGGAGAGAAGTATCATTATGTTATGACTAACAATAATTCTCGGTCACATAATATTATTATGTATAATACTGTGTAATAAATAATATGTGACCCAATATTACCCTTTAAACATTTCGTATTTTTCTTGTGGCCGGGTAATTAAAAACAAATAGTATTTTAAACCCGAATCAGATAGATAAAATCCGGCCCGATTGCCGACCACCCTATCACATTACAGTTAGTAGAGGTGGATTACCCTTTAATAACGGTCCATTATCGTTCACCGGTGGTTTTACGGAATAATGTACGGTACACACATTATATAATGCTTTTCACAAGTTGTATAGTGGTGTTTTTACCGCATTTCCCCCGAAAAGGTAGACTGTATTGCTTATTGGAAGGTCGAATAGTAGTGAATTTTACTACTAGTTGAAAACATTAAACGAAGCAAAACTCTCGGTCTGATAATGGTTTAAAGTTTTTAGAAATCGCGTTTCGACCGCACGCACAACCGTCGCGTATGCTCTTGCTAGCATAGTCATTCACGTGTAAACGCCGTGTAGTGTGTGGTTTTTTACTCGCGATTGCTGAAAACTTTAAATTGCTCTTAAACCTAGAGTTTTCGATCAATAATTATTGTTTTTCGACCATTAAAATTGTTTAAAAAAAAAAAAAAAGAGTACTTTTAAATAATCATGTTTGCAATTAAAAAAAAAAAAAAAAAAAAATGGTCGCTCGCCTAGACACGAGTAAAAAAAGGAAATTGAAACTCGCACTAACGACCGAAAATCCCTCAACCTTCCAAGTATGAAGTATTTACATGGAAAAAATAAATTTCAGCCCACGAAATCATATCGATTTTAAACGCTGACAACATTTCAAATACTCATTACACCGCGATCACTCGGTAGATGGACATGGCCGATGGCGTCCAATCCAAATGATCTTGTGGGCCACTTTGGAAATGCATTATAATCCCGCGGGCTGCACACAAAATTGTATAATATATGGCTCGTTTAGATTTTGACCCCCACCCCACCCCCCCCCCCCAAAAAAAAAAAAAATTTGAGTAAAATTTTTAATTACTATTAATTATTTTTATGATTATTCGTAGATAAAAAACTCCTCGTCTGTATTAATTAGTCAATAATTATTGTACTTTTATATCAGGACACTGTTATCTGCAGATTAGGTAACATTATTATAAATAAAATAAACACATTATGTAAAATAATTAAATCCGGTATCCTTTGCATTGCTTTGCTTTGTATGTGTCCATATGGTAGGGTGACCAAACGTCTTGTTTTATACAGGATTGTCCTTTATTTCGGCTCTTCGTCCTGTTGTCCTGATAAACTTCTCTCAGGACTTTTTTTTTCCCCCGTAATTTCAAGTCTGTCCCATATTAATCCCGTTTTTTGACTTACTGTTGATTTAAAATTTTTGAAATTTTTGAAATGAAATTATTGAATAAAATAATGATGTAAGAATCTAAAATCTTGTGGATACCATCAAATAAATTATAATCGTAAAATGAATTTACAAGTTTTTTTTAGAAAGTAATGTATACAATATAATGACAAAAAAAAAAATTTGAAGAAATTTTAAAAAATATCAATTTAGTTTAATTATGTTATTTTATGTTTTTCAAAATAATATTTTTTTTATGTGTTCAAATTTAATCTATAATAGGTAGTTTAAAAATTACACTTTTTCACGATTCAAAAACATAATATATATGTAATAAATACTTATTTATTTAAAAATATTATGAAAAATATTTTTGTCCTGTATTTTATTTTCTCAAACATGGTCACCCTACCCTATAGGGCGATGGGATCTATGCCGTAAACTGTACTTAGGCTTTGCCATCATTATTAGTGGACTCGCGTAAATTACACTGTTTCATTACTGTTTACTCGATTACAATTTATGCCGTTCAATAGAGTGTGCTTGGAATGGAGGGGGGCTCTTTGCCGCCAAAAAGTGAGTGGCGTGTCTTTAAGGGGTCATTGTGAAACGGTTCGTGCGTGTGTGCGTGCGTCCGAAAAGTGGGTTGAATTACGAGTATAGTGTCGTGTGTGTGCTCGGTGTGGCACATCCGTGTGGGATCGCAAGGGGGGGGGGGACGAGTGCAAAGGGTTCACTGGTATATCGTCGCGGACGGGGCGTGCGCGCGAGGTGTCCGCCGCCGCCGCCGCCGCCGCCGTGGCGCACGCCGTGTACAGTCGTCGGCCGAATCTCGCGCGTCAGTTTGTCGCCGCGCACCGTCAAACGCGTACGTCCGCCGCCGCCGTGGCCCGTCTCGCAGTCGTGTGTGTGTGTGTCGCGCGTCCCGTCGCCCCGTCACTCCGCCGCCGACACAGACACCGCCGCCGCCGCCGCCGCCGCCGCGAAGACGTCGGACACGGTGGACGCCGTTCCTCCACGCGCGCGACCGACACCACCGTGACACCCACCCCCCCCGACCTACGCCGCCGGCCGCCGCCGGCCGATGACTTGTTGAACAACCGGCCGCCGTCGTCGTCGTCGTCCGACACTCCGCCGCCGCCACCACACTGCCCTCCCATACACAACGCCACAGCCACACAGCTGTTTCGTCCCCTATCCCACCACCCCCATCACCCCCCCCCCCTCCTCCCGGCGCCGTGAGGAAGGTCTCCCCCGCGATGTCGGACCCGACCACCACCGCCACTGCTGCTGCTGCTGCAGCAACGACCACGCTGTACCCGTACGATATATGCTACAACATGTCCGCGGAAATGGCTGCCAACTCGCCGCTGTGCAACGATACCACCGGCACCGAATTTCCCGACTACGTCGACGACGAGATCTCAAAGGTCAGCAGCCGCTGCCCATTAAGCGCGATTTGGGGAGGAGGGGCACCCGGCATCCCCGGGATTTTTATTAGATTTATTCGGGTTGATTTGGGTCTTTGATTGCCCTCCCCCCCCTTCTTGTTT